>JAVLUZ010000416.1:0-122596 GCA_036768485.1 Mermis nigrescens | reverse complement strand
AGCAGCATGGCTGTATGAAGTGCGATTTCAGCTCGTTTGAATTAATGCTTCGATTTCCTGTATTTATAGCATTTGATGCGGAGTGTAAAAATTTTTTAAAACGTTGTGGTTGAAAATAGAACAAAACTGATGCTGAAATAGCTGGTTTTGCACTTGAAATAATTTGAAAACCTATGCCATATGCAACTACACATCATCTTGGAAGGAGAGGGGCTCCTAGAAGAATTTTCAGCCCACCCCCCGCTAAAATTTTTTCAGACCCCCAGAATTGACGATTTTACAAAAGTTCCCAGAATTTTCTACAAATTTGTAGAAAAGATGCTTTTTGTAAAGCGTTTTTAGCCATCTAGTTGCTTAAAAGTGTCGAATTTTCGCGCTTTGCATCATTATACTCATATTCTGACTATATATTGTTCAATTTATTCAACGATTTGATTTTTTCAAAATTTTCCGTTTATAAGCTCTAGCATCGTGAGAAACGCTGAAAAACGATGTTTTTGAAGCGTAACTACCATAGGTTGGCGGCAACAAAATTCTGGGGTGCACGATTATTCAAAGGTCAAAAAATGGCCTTAAAAATCGTGATATGGCGAAAACACACTATTTTTCAACGTTTCTCATCGAGCACTGTCCATTGGCATAAAAAATTGCGATAAAGAGACAAAAAAATCAATAATTGAATTCTAAGGGGTATTACGGTTTCTCGAGGGTGCATACCATACCTGGGCGGAGGGTGTTTTTTACGCCATAACACTATTTTTAAGGTCATTTTAGACATTTGTAAAAATCTTGCACACCCCCCCAGAAATTTGGTGCCACCCACCTATGGTACAAACCCCCCAAACCCCCCCACGCCTATATGTGGTAACTACCATTTTTGGTCCAAAAAAGGCACTTTGTAATTTCACCCCCACACCACAGAATGGTCATGCTGTGCAGTGCATGTATGTGTGCAACCCTACTTTCAGGCCACGAAAAAAGAATAAATGTCATTAATATGTGTTAGTATTATCCGGCGCGAAGCACTGGAAAAATCTGAGAAATCATGATCACTGAGGGCCAAGAATCATTTCGCCATTCTACAACTGCAATTAACGCGCATATTAGGGTCCTAGAAAGTACAGCAAGACATACCGGTACTGAACGATTTGCTCAATCCGTTCAACCGGCACATCATATCCACATTCTTCCAAAATCTCCTCTTTCATAATTTCTACCAAGCTTTTATTTTTATCAACCAATCCAGCGCATAGCTCAACGGTAAAAGCGGACGTTGCTGGATATTTTTTAATGTCAACATTTCTAAGGCTCGACTCCATCGACAGTACCTTGCTCGCATAAACTGCTAAAAATGAACGTAAGCTAATAGAGTATTTAATTCGAAGCATACGTATATTTCTTGTCTTTTGAGCTTAAGTCTTAATTTTATGTTCTTGAGTAGTAGGGTGCGAATTGCAAAGAATAAAGAACCCAAAATCTGAATACTGGTGCCCACACATGAGTATAGGGGCGGGGTAAAAGGGGGTATTACTCCTACCTAAGGTTTTGGAAAAATCAGGTACTATCGGGCGATTTTGAGAAAACGGAAAGGTAATGCAAGATAATTTTTGAACTTACAGAGAAAAAGACCAATAATTCATTCTGTCCACAGACGGTTAAAATTACAACATTTTACGGTGATAAATTTGTGTATTTTTCATCACTAGAAACCTATAAATAAGTTCACTGAAAGGCTCAAGAAACCCATTTTAACGCACATAACTTGCTGCTGTAGAATATAATAGTATCTTAAAATAGCGTGTATTGCATGTACATTGACTTTTGGGGGACCGCCTTTTTACATTTATAAAGAGGCCTCGTACCTGAAACAATGAACACAATATGCTATATGACCGTTCAACTCGCCCACGTTTAGGTGCTAGAAGAAAATCAAGGACCTAAACCCGAATAAATTCATTTCAGGAGCCCGAAACTTAACCAAGGGGCGGATTTGGAGGGGCGGGGAGACGCCCCTTCACATTGACCCTAATTAATTAGCGAGATAAAGAATACATATGTAATTTCAAACGAGCTCTGGACGTCAGTCATCATAACTTCTCAAATTTTTCTGGCGCTTCGTGCCGAATAATACCTATTAATGACATTTATTTACTTTTTTTGGCAACTTGTAAGCCATTAAATTTAATGATTTTTTTCGCGTAAATTTCCGAAAATTTTAAATTTTTTTTCGAAAAAACGTTGCGTCATAAGTGATTTTAAATAGAGCAGATGATGTAAAAAAGCCGAAAAAACATTACTTCGCACGTAAACGGCAAATTCTTGGACCCACTTTTGACTGTTTTTGGAAAAGTTAGTTAGGGTTTGGGCATTATAAAGGCACACAAGATAGCAAATATTGGTGGCTGATAATATATTACATTTTTACTGCTTTTGTCACCAAAAAATCTTTGCGCGTTAACAATAACGGGTCCTAGCAAGTATTAATACATGCTGAAAAGTTAGTTGATTTCGAAAAATCGTGATTTGAAGTCTTTTTTCGATTTTTCTGAAAATTTTGAATTTTTCCAGAATTAATTTACAAAGAAGATCTGAGCTAAGACGGCTTTTGGTCTCATATCTGCTCGGAAATTCTGGGTCAAATCCGCTCTAGATTTGAGAATAGCGTATAAGGCCGAAGCCCAATGCGTACTTAATTTAGTGAAAGTAATCTCGAGCTGTGAAAGATTATGTAAGTCTTCTATACAAAAGTTTGGAAGAAACAAAAATAAACGGAAAATACATATTTGTATTCAGCCCAATGTCCAGAGTTTTATTTTGGGATCACCGAAATTTCAAAAAACGTATATAATCGTTTATACGCAATTTTATGAAGCTTCCGGCGCGATGCGCCGAAAATTTCTGACGTTTTTATATCTTTAAGCACAATTTTAGAAAGCTTTCGAAGGTAAGTGGCGCGAAGTGTCAAAAAAGTTTTATTTTTATCCTTTCCAGCTCAATTTCGCAGGTTCTGATTATGAGCAATGTAGTAATCATGCCTGGCGGGAGCAGCCGGAAGTTATCCTTTTACGCTAAATTTTGCAACTTGCTGAATATACCAGAAAGTTTCGACTTTTTATGTCCTTTTGCTCAATTTTGCATCTCTCTGAATTAAAGCAATATAAATTATGTATGACAAGAAGCACTGGAAATTATCATTGTTTTATTCTGTTAAGCTCACCTTCACGATTTTACAAAGATAAGTAAAGTAGGAATCATATCAGGTGCGAAGCGCCGGAAAATTTGGACGGTTTTATGTTCTTAAGCTCAATTTTGCGCCTTGCTGAAGATAAGTAACACAGAAAATTTGATCCTGCAAAAAAATAATATAAATATGTATTATGATAATATCCTGTTGTCATAACCTATCTTGAATCTTTAACTTATATTTAATTTAAAGTTTTATATGTATTTTTGTCTACTATACTGTCTAAGCTTAGTACACGTATCATTCCTTGATATTTATACTGATTATGCACACATATGTAGGCAGACCTGGGCCCGGTTGCTCGACTCGACCATTAACTGTTTACCTTAAACTTAATGGTCACCTTTAACGCAACCATTAATTAATGGTCGCGTTAAGTCCGATTTCCACCTTAACGAACCATAAAAAAATCGGGTTGCTCGACTCAACCATTAAGCTCGACTTTAAGGGAAGTCTAATGGTCGATTTCAACTTCGGTTGCTGGACTCCAACCTTAGTGCAGCCATTAATTAAGGCTCAGTTTTTTTAATGTCTACCTTAAAACTGGTTGTTGACTGAAACCTTTAACGCTCCCATTAAGCGTTTAATGGTTTCTTTAAGGTAAATTGGGCTGCTGGGCTTCACCTTAACGACTTTAATGGTTTTGTTGAGGTTCGTTCTTTAAGGTAGGTCGAGAGCTACATTAACGAACTCATTGATTGTTTTTCGCATTGAAAAATGGCGCTTCTTCCTATCGTTCCGATTTTTGATGATAAGACAAGTTCTCGCCGATTCGAAGTCAAAAGAAGTCCTTTGACTAATTTCAATGACGACGAATTTTATGACCGATCTAGATTTAGCAAGTTATCCTTAATACTGAAGATTTCATAACAATAATATTAGTTCATCCTTTTTTTCTAGTTGCCTACAAGGCAACTAGCGAGCGCTGCCTACTGACAATGCGAATTGCAGAAAAATGGCTGATACAAACCTCATCTTTACATAAATAGAAATTTTTTAACTATCAAATTTTTTCCATCTACATAATTTTATGACAATTAAAACGCGGTTCTTATAGAGACTTCGTGTAGTATGCAATTATCGTTTTCACTAAACAACTCAATGATTACATTTCACACTTAAAAAATAAAGCTTCTTTCATTATTCTTTTATTTAATATGCTCGTCGATCCACTGTCAAATGAAATCCATTGGTTCATTTTAATGACAATAAATTTTAATAAAGATTTTATTCAGGTATGGAAAAAACCCAGATTTGAAAATTTTGAGTTTCGGGTTTTTGGGTTTTTTTTTGTTTTTTTGGATTTTTTGTGCTTTATTGGGGTTTTATTGGGCTTTTTTAATGGAAATGACAACTAGAGCTACATAAAGTAGCTAGGAATACTCCAACAGCTGCAAGACATGAGACAAACAAAGAGCAACAACTTTATTCAGCTAATATTGAAATCCAACAACAAAATCGATCGTTCACTGCGGTTGCCACATATATGTATTTATCTTCCTCTTCAATGCTCGGACATTACCAGATTTTAATCAAAAAATGCACTGGCTCTCAAAAAATTTTAGGGAATAGAAAAATTGGTCAAACTCAGAAAAGTGTGGGCTATTGAGGAGGCTGAATAAAAGCGCCCTGTTTTGCAGCATGGGATGGCAATTGTGAACTAGGGGCTGCGATTTTCGAGCATGGCATTGGCATTGTGTTAACTAGACTGAGGTTGGTTGGCCTTTACTAGTCGAACGAACAGCATAAAGCAAACAAAAAGAGATTGGAAATACAATTTGAATCACCTACAGTATTTATTTCAGTCTGTTTGAAAAATTGGTAATCTGTGGATAAAAAACCCAAAACCCAATGGTCTTTTGCACCCAAAAAACCCACAAAAAACCCAAAATCCAGATTAAAAAAACCCAGCCTTTCCAACCCTGATTTTATTCGAGAACGAGTCTTTTCAGTTGGCTTCTTCATTTTCTTAAGCTGTTGCCGAAAATGCGCTAAAATCAAAATTGTATTTCCCGATTTTTGTTTCTCTATTTTTTTAGAATTTCCATATCATCGCGATCAACCAATTATGTTTTACCCAAACTAACGAGCGTTTTCATTTATTTTCCTAATTAAGTGTATCGCTGTCACTGCAATCCATTATCAGCTAAATTCGAACCAAAACCAAAAGTCAAGCGTTAAAAGAGTAAAATGAAAGAAAATTCGAATTTTCAACGACTATGGTTCTCAACGCTTTTATATCTATGTATTTTAACCAAAACATTAAAATTCTCATGAAATGCGTGTGAACATAACACAGCCATTAAGCTTCCATTAACGCAATCATTAAGTTCACCTTAACGCTACCATTAGATTTCCCTTGATGCAGCCATTAAAGGTTTTTGTTGATGGTTTCTTTAATGGTACCCTTAAACTTCCCTTAACAAATGCTCGACCATTAATTAATGGTCAAGTCGAGCAACCCGATTTTACGAACTCCAATCTAAACCATTAGTTAAGGTTTTACCTTAATGTTAATGGTTTCGTTAAGGGAATCTTAATGGTTGTTGGCGTTAAGGTGGAGTCGAGCAACTGGCCGACCATTAAAAATTAATTTTTAATGGTTAGCCTTTATTAAGGTGGAGTCGAGCAACCGGGCCCTGGATTACCTTATTGAGCCCGGTGGATAACTGCATCACCTTAGGGAAATCCTAGATCCGCCACCGCCACTGGCCGACCTTGAAAAGTTTATTCGGATTTATTCAAGTACTTTTGAACACTAAACCGCCACATTTTTATGTAAAAAATTCAAGAATTTTAGGCGCTTCGCGCCTTTTTTTGATTTTACACGAACTTTTTATTTTTTCGTGTAACGATTAAAAAATACAGCTTTGAAATTGCTTAACAGCTTTTTGGCCAATCTATCCAAGCTGAAGCGATTTCATCACGCTAGATAGCCTGACTGAGCAAACTTTACACTCGAGATAAATTTAGGATGTAAGCTCTAAATGAACTCAAGTAGGTACTGCTTTTGGCAGTATTTTAACATAAATTGAATTATGTACAAAATTAAAAGTCATTGCCAGCAACTGTAATTATATAATTAAAAACATGACCATTTGGTCAGAAAAACCCTAGATCATAGCCACGAACACTAAAAGATATTTAAATGTCAGCACTTATCATTTAAATAAAGGTATGAGACGGGTAGCAATTTGGCGATTTAGGGTGATTTAATTATTTTGGTCATCTTTCCAATTATACACCTTGTTTTTTTCAAAGCCTCAGCCTCGTTTCACATGATAAGAATGACATAAATCGTTCTGCGCTTTAGCCAATTCAGTTACTTAAATATTTATTATCGAAAAAACCAAAATTTTACTTGAAAACGGTAGAAATATCGTTAAGCTTTTGCCGCATTTAAAATTATCATCCAGAAATTGGTAAAGTACGCTACTAAAGGTTAGGAAACATCTTTTAATGCATAATAGTAATTCGCACCGCAATAGCACAGCTCGGTGGATCGGTGAACTTAGCCAAACTGGGGTTAGCTGGGAACGATACACTAAAATTCCTGAGTTTATCGACCTTTTAGCGGCATTAAAAAATGATGCAAACGTCATAGCACGAAAGCTACCTTAATTTATTGCTCATGGACAAAATTTCAGTTTTGCCTATTTTTCGCCCTGCTTTCGCTTTATTTTCCTCATAACATTTTTCAGTATCCCGACTATCAAGAAATACCCCAACCATGCATTTAAAAGCAAAAATGAGTGATCCTCCATCCAGAGCTATAAAAAATATAGGTGACAGGCCGCCAAGAAAGTTACTCAATGTAATAAATAGGTTTTATCAGACGAAAAGCGCCAGAAAAATTCGAGAAATTACAACGGTCGATGGTCAAAAATCATTGCAAAGTACATAACCGTCCATTATCTCGCCAAATATTTATGGCCAATGGGAAGGCCACTCCCCAGGAAATTTTCCATCCCCCTTACAGAAATCATGGATCCGCTGCCAAAAGGGGAGAAAATCTTAGCGTAAGGCTTAAAACAATCGCCCAAACCCCTCACCCAACACCCAGGCACGTAGCTGTGGGGGGACTGGGGGGTCCGACCCCCCCCCAAAATTCTGAAAAAACCGGAAAAATAGGACTTTTTACACGTTATTTTGTACGATTTTTGGCTTAGACCCCCCAAAATTGGTGTTGGTCCCCCCAAAATAAGAGGGCCAGCTACGTGCCTGCCAACACCACGTATGGTTTAATGGCGCAAAATTGCCTAATTCAATTCTGGGTGTGCCAGACTCTGCGATTGTGCCTCAGTTCCTCGCGCATCCCATTTCCTCATGTGTCCCATTTCCTCGCGTGTCGTATTACTTTGAAAATCTCATATCCTCACGCTTCCTATATCCCCAGAAGGCAAATTAGCCAACATAAAACCGAAAAAAACCGAAATACTCCTCTCAAAATTTAATTTTTTATAATTTTTCTTTTTTCGCAATTTTTTGATGCAAATGGATAGAGCTTGACGAGAAACGCCGAAAAATGATATTTTTTCGCAACACCACCATTTTTAAGTCAATTTTTGGCCTTTGAAAATTTTACACACCCGCCCCCAAAATCCGATGCTGCCCACCTATGGCTCCAACACAAAATTCTGTTGCACCAACGTCTACACCACTGAACCTCTAGAAAGGTTCAGAGGACCTCTAGAAAGGTCTAGTAAAGACCACTAGAAAGGTTTCTGTTGCACCAAAATCTACTGGTTCAGAGGTTCAGAGGTTCAGAGGCGCTTAGTGTATTTCTAGTGGCCGATTTGCTCCATTAATAAACAATTTTCTAGCTAAAACAACATTGGGTAGATGTTTTCACAAAACAAGTATGAAATTTAGCATTTCCAGCTTGTTACTGGAGAATGAATAAATTGATTGTTTAAGCTTAATCGCTCCACATTCAATTTTTATTCCATTTGTGATTGTTGATAAAAATGACCCTAACATAAATTCGTGCGCTTCTCGATTTTAATATTTGCATGTAATGAATTTTTTGATTACTTCTGCAGAAAATCAGACGAAAATTGAAAGAAACAACACTTTATGCGTACATAACCCTTTAATATTCGTCTACATTGTGCGCATAAAAGAACTATCTACACCTCTGAATCACTGAACCTCTAGAAAGTACCTCTGAACCACTGAATCACCAACCTTTCTAGAAGTCGTTGGTGCAACAGAACACCTCTGAACCTCTGAAGCGCACCACTGAACCACTGAACCACTGAACCTCTGAACGACTGAGTTGGTGCAACAGGCCCCCTGGTCCACGAGTAAACAGAGTAAAAATTTAGTCTAACAATTATTTTCACGTATTAAATTGCAAGTAAGCTGGATTAGAGGTACATGTCACATAGAAAGGTGTCTTTTTCCATGAAAAGTTACTCTGAATAGTCATATTGATGAATTTCAAGCAAGTAGGACTGGCGAGAACACAGAACAGGCGAGGAAATGGGACACCCACAGAAAAGGGATGCGCTTTCCTTCACGAGCATGAGTATTACCTACCACTTCATTATCATTTGTCGAGCAAGTGGGACGCTCGAGGAAATGGGACGCACGAGGAGATGGGACACGCGAGGAAACGGGACGCACGAAGAGATAGGATCGTCTACAGTCATTAATTTTCCCGTCATATCATTTGGCGAGGAAATGGGACGCACGAAGAAACGAGATGCGCGAAGAAAAGGGACACGCTGAGGAAACAAGAAAATACCGACTTTGCAGGGAGAAGGGTTTCGGATTGTGTGGTGGTGTAACCCCAATCTCACTTGTCATGCGTAATCTGGACCGCCCGAAATCCAGATGAACGCCGGTTGAATTTGAAAATTTTCGGACCCAACCCCCTCGCCATGACTCCCCCAGAATTCAGCTCACGTATTGTCATCACCTGGGCGAAATTGTCGAACGAAAACTAAAGCATCTTTGGACTTGTGATAAAGGCACGCGGCAACTCTGAAAGCAAAGCGCAATAATACAGATCGACCTTTTCAAACAAAAATCATCTAATTTAAATGAGTAAAAACAAATCGCTTAATAGATAATAAAAATACATGAACAAGTAATAAATAAATATTTCACTGTACCCATACTTACGAGTCATGTGAACGAAGCAAATCCCATGTTTTTGCGCGGCCATTCTAAAGCACAATATGCATTTCAATCAAAGACGCAATGTTTGTGGTCCTTATAAAGTTAACATGATGCGGAGCATGAATTCAAAACTTACATCAAAACGGACTAAAAACGCAAAATCATACGGTCAAAAGTGCGGCATTAACTCGTAAAAGCGTTTAATATAGCGTATTTTGACCATTTTCCTCACTTGACCAGCAAAAACGTGAACACTGAATTTACTGTTCTGGATTTTAAAGATTTTACTCCTCCCTGCCACCCCTGGCTGCGCATAGATCTAGGCCTACACCGACTAAGCAGTCTAAATGATGGGATGAATCCTGAGTTATCTTGCGATCTGGTGACTTAAGCCGGACTAAAACCATGCTTAATTTTGAACATTAACCAATTTAACCTTACGTTAGACTCTAACAATCTGCTTCTTTAAAATATGTCCAGCAGGGGGGAACTGAAGAGGTGCGGTCGATCGGCACTAGCCCAAAATATTTCACGGGATAGGGAATGGATATGGAATTTGAAATGATTTTTGAACGCCAGTGATCATAATTTCTCAATTTTTTCGGCGCATCGCGCCAGACTATGCCTATTAATAGCATTAATTTCTTGGCGACCTGGAAACCATTTTTTGCTAATCAAAGTTTCAAAACAATTCCAGGACCAGAAATAGCTATTTGTGCATAGGATTATTCTATTTTTCTACGTCCCCTGCCTAATGCTGTAAATACGGAAAAATTGAGCAGTAAACCAAGCGTTTAAACGTCCATCCACATAAACCTCAAAAGTTTTGCGGCGCTTTGCGCCAGATTTTCTCCAGAGTCAACGAAATTTAATGATTTGTTTTTGGAACAAAGTTGTCGAGAATTTCAAAATTCTTCAGAAGCAATGTTAGCGTCAAAAGTAGTTTTGAATTAAAGGAGACAGCATAACACGCCGAAAAAACGCTATTCAGCATGTGAAGGGCAAAGTTTTGGAACTATTTATTTTTGACTGTTTTTGGAAAAGGTACCCCTAGGAAAATCCTAGATCCGCCAATGATGTCAAGTACACAGAGACTGCCACTTACTGACATTAGGTCACTTAAAGAACAATGCATGTAAAATTAGGGACATTTATAGAAAAATACATGTATTCACAAGAAATTAGAAGATAAGGTTGACTGGCTCAGAAATAAATCCTGAACGTTTCAGAACTCTGGTGGTATAAATTTTTGTGAGATGAATCATGCAATCCTCTTCCAAGACAGTAGGGATGCAGCGGATCCCCGCGCCCTCTAGTAGCCGCCTGTTTTTTGGTACCCCACCTGCACCCGCATCCGCTATTCCAAAATTTTGGTACCCGTACTCGCTAAATTCATTCTTATAAAACAGCGGGTGGCGGGTTTGAAAAATGGTCAGTTTTCGTAAGCTTTATATAAGTTGAAATTAAAGAAAGACAAACTGCCAAATAAGTCGTACTCAGAGTAAAGTGTAAGGGATTTTATTTTAATGCAACGCTAAATGTGCCATTTCAAGGGTTCTCCATTGACAGATTTATTTAAAGCTGGACAGGTTCAGCGATTTTTATTTTTAGCTTAAACTATTTGCACAACCTGGTTAACTAATGAAATAATCAAATAAAATGGAGTTGCATCCTTTTCTTCAATAAAATATACTGTATGGCCAAAACGTTCAATCAAATGACAAATTTGGATTTCATGAATAAAATCACATGAAAGTATGTCAATAAGGAAGTGCATAGCACGTCATTTCATAAAAGTTCATTCCTGGTGAGCTTCAACTTTATGAAGCTTCAGGCGCAATTTTTCCGCTTTATACAACAAAGAGCAGCCACGCAAATTAACTTAAGTGCACAAATGTATTTGAGTGGCGTGCAGGAACAAGATAGCGTAACTAGAAATCAGAAAAAATGGATTAAGTATCACGGTTTGTTTGTGTAAGGCAAAGACTTCTTCTTAATGAAAAATACTATTTGGGATTGCTTTGTACGCGTATGTAGGAAGATTTTTGAGAAAACAAAAATTAAAGCAGCTTCGGAATTTCTCGAAAATCCTCAACGGCATCATAATTAGTAATTGCATGCATACCTGTTCTCTTCATCATTATGATGGCAAAATTGCGTTTGAAAAGAAAAAAGCCGTCAAATTTTTTGGCACAAGCGAATCATAGTTCCCCAAGATCCAGAGTTGAGGGAGGGGTGAAATCCCAAAATGGGGGACCAGTAAATTACGTAGTGCTTTATTATTAGCCAACACCATTTTTTGTATGAGCTTTTTTGTGCATGTACAAAGATCTCCGAAAGGTCTTATGAGTGAACAAATTTTTGTAGATATATTATCTGAATATATTTTTAAACATACACATTTTTACATACTACCAGTGTGTGACCTGCGACTGGCATGCTGTCCTAAACAGTGTTTTTTGTACAAGGTACCTTTGCATATGTACAAAGATGGTACCCATAAGTCCTTGTACATTTTGTAAATGCAAATTTTTGTGTGCTATAATATGGTACAGTAGCGATTTTTGTGTGGTAAAACAGGGTTTTTCGACCTTTGGTAGTGTATTTCAGCTAATTTTTGGGTTTCTGAATATTTGAAATTTTTCCATTCTAAATGCAAATTCTACCTTGCGAATTTTACACATTTTTACAGTTTTTGTCTTTCCAAAAATTTTTGTACGTGCACAAAGACGGTCCTGAAAAGTCTTAGTACATCGGGAAAGTTCTCTGCCGAATACAAAAAAACCATGGTCCTAAATGAGATAATTCGGCCTGAATTTAGTTTATAATATTAGCTCGGCGCAAAGCGCCGATATTTTTATGAGCTTTTGATGGAATTTACACATAAAACTAGACTGAGAAAGCTAAAACAACTTGTCCCACAAAATCTGAAATATTACAGAAATTGTAATATGCCAATTAAATCTTGTAATAAGCACCACTGCGCTAATAAATCCAATGCAACATGAAGATAAATAAGTCAATTTTATCTTTGAATGGTAAAAAAGTGCAACGTTATCAAATAGTACTTATTTTTGCGTAAAATTTTTAGAAACAGTAGAAATAGATACAAAAAATATTTGAATCTGCATAAAGATGCCTAGATTATACAAAGATTGATTTTGAGTCTTTAATGCCACTGCTTGAATCTTAATACAGTATATTAGTGATATTTTGTGTGAAGCGCCAAAAATTTTTTGAAATTTCCAAAAAATTGAAAAAACGTTAAAATTAAGATCACTTTGCCCCAGAAAGTATTTTAACATTGTATAAAAATCGCTTTACAAATAAATGCACTAGCTGAAATTGATTTTTGGCGAAAACCAGAATTTTTCGCCCATTTTTAGGTGCGTTTTTGCGATTTTCGGCCAATAATTGGTGGTCAACTACCCCCCCCCTAAAAATGGCCGAAAACCATACGTGTAACAGGGTGGCTATGGGGAATTCCCCACCAGGGTTGGATGTCTTCCCTCACCCCCCAACATCAGAAAATTTTGACCCACCCTTCCACCATTTCTTCTGGCGAAAACATGCGCTTTTTGGCTATTTTTAGGCGTTTTTGCCGCTTTTGGCCAAAAATCGAATCTGCTTACTCCCTCCCTAGAAATGGCCAAGAAATATACACGTAACAGGGGGTTCGGGTCATCCCCCACCCGCGCTTTTAAGCCCCGAACCCCCTCCAAAGTTAGAAATTTTTTGACACCCTCCCCCATTTTTGGCGAAAACTTGCGCTTTTTTGGCTATTTCTGTGTGTTTTTGCAATTTTTGACCTAAAATTGGAGTCGCTAACCCCCCCCCCCTCTTTTCTAAAAATGGCTAGGGACCCCTACCCGAAATTTTCAGCCATTAAATGTATGCCGAGGACTCCCTCCCAAAATTTTGAGCTGTTACATGCATGTTTTATAGTAATAGTTTGTCTATTTACTCTTGCTTACATTCAAAAATACTGTATCACTTCGTGAAATTCTAATAGTTAGGTGCATTTTTGCCATACTAAAAATTAAGTTTAAAAAAAATTCAAAATGTTTTCACAAAAATCGTCTGACAGTGACTTGAGTCTTGGACCCTGAGGGGGTACCCCTCATTCCCCCTATGGGAATGTGTGCGCCTGATTATAAATTTTTGTACGTCTCATCATCAGAAATCAAAAATTGGCAAAACTGCTTTACCAAAGGTACAAAAAAGCTGTGACAATAATTTCTACTTCATATTTTAAGCTTTTGTTTTTATGAGGCCTTCCTCAGACCCCTGGGCCCACCCATAAAGCGAGCCTTTACACAAGTGTGTTTCAAACAATCAGATGGACTAAGAAGAAAACAAACATTTTACTTATCAAATTACTTAAATAATAAACACGATTGTGACGCAACCTGGCGCACATCTTAACTTGGCGCATTGTCTCATGTTGACACCTGTACCTGTCTTATATTAGCGCCTATCCTAACTTGGCGCACGTCGTATCATGGCGCATGGTATATGTCACTTGCAGTTTATAAAAGTAGATCAAAGACTTTTGCTCAAAAAATATGTGCATAAATGTTACGTCAGCTCAGCATCAAAAATAAAATATATGAGCTTATTATCCGAAATAATAAAATTTAGAATAAATTAGGTACACTATTCACCACGAAGGTTTACGCTTTAATAAGCTTCTAGAGCTTGTTAGGGTTATATCTTTAACACGTCAGTTCTATTTCCGCCCATGCACGACCGACGTGTTAAACATAATCCCTTAACAAGCTCTATCATCCTATGGAGCATATTAAAACGTAAACATTTGTGGCATATATATAAACATATAAACATCTGTCCATACATGATCTTGGGGGTTAAGGGGAAGGTTTCCACAGTCAAAAAATAGTATTTTGACACTTTTGAGCAAATGATTAGCTAGAAATGCTTGAAAAACACCTTTTCTACGAATGTTCAGGAAATTTTTGGAAACTTTCAAAAAATCGTCAATTCCCAGGGTGAGAAAATTTCAGTGGAGATGAAAATTTTTCTTGGGATTTAGCTCCCAAAACCATCTCCCGAGATCATGCACGCAGGTAGCTAGACTTACTAACTTAAGTAGTATTCTCAGTAAGCAAATTTGAATAATCAATTAATCTTACCTACTTGTTTGTAATGGAATCGTAGAGGCCTTATGTAATTTGATGTCGTAATATCAGTAACCTTTTCAAGCTCAATATTTTCCATCTAACTGATTTTGAGGGCACTGATTATTGGCCAATGTTGGCCCCGAATTTTTTGTTAAAGGCCAATATTGGCCAATAACGCGAGCATTAGGGGCCAATATTTGCAAGATTAAAAAATTCTTAAAAGCTTCACATCCGTGAGTTTCAAACCCCGTACTTTCGTGGTGGTAAACTCACGCGCGCACACTGCGCTATAGCCATGGACGTAACCAGAGGGGGTCAGTGGGGTCTTTTGACCCCCAAAATGGAATCGTCACAAAAAAATCCAAAGGGGGAGTAAAGGAAAATAAGCCATCTTCAAGTCGAACGTCGTTTTTTTACCATTTGAGACCCCCCAAAACTGTTCAGACACCCCCAAAATAACATCCTGGTTACATGCCTGGCCATAGCAAAATTGCGATCAAGATTCTGAAGAATGATACTAATGCTATCTGTTATATACAGTATATGCAGTTGCTATTTTTTGTTTGAAGGAGACTGTTTATCCTATCTTTTATGCCTATGTAGTTTGAATTGTATGGTAGGTATTTCTAGTTGTCATTGGTTTGCCATACGTATTGCAAAATCCTACATAACCTACATAAATACATATGTACGTACATGTGTGCATAAATATTCTAATGCCATGTCAGTATGCGATTTCAAATAGCTAGGTAGAGGTTACCTACCTATGTAGCAGGACAATAGGTAGGACGAATAAAGGTACCTACGCTAACCATAGTGTGTTTCATTTGATCGAGGGTTTTTTGAAAAGTTTAAAGTGGCTACAAAAGTGTTTCATACTAATGCGATAGCAAATAAGTATATTCTACAGAATATCCAGTTGCATTATGATCTTTGATACTGCTAAGAGGCAAGACTGCATCATATAGATATGTACTTATAGGTCACTTTTGTAGCCTGGTTTATGCGGACTAAATTCAGCGGAAAAGCTTTCCAATAAACGATACAGACTTTACTGAATTCTGGTCATACAGATTCGGTGTGTGATATCTTATGTACGCTTTATGGTAGGTTGTAATTCTCTTTAACATTTACTTGAATGTAAATAGTATTTCTCCAGCAGGTTCTAATTTTTCTACATAATATATTTATCATTATTTACTGTATTTTCATCAATATTGGCCCCTAATGCACGCTGTTATTGGCCAATATTGGCCTTTAACGAAAAATTTGGGGCCAACATTGGCCAATAATCAGTGCCAATTTTGAGAAGATAGAACAACACAAAAGGCACCGGCGGACCAACAAATAATGAATCGGTTTAACAGATAATAAGTTAGTATGCTCAGGGGGTATTCCTACGTTTAGTTGACACGACACCACCTACCTTTTGTACACGTACACAAAACATACCCAACAGTAAACCCTCGTTGTCATGTATTTACGTAAGTAATATAGCCTGCACAGCTTTTATATAGAGGTTTTCTTATACAATGATTTCATTTTTTGCACTCCCGAACTGCAAAATTCAACACAAAAGTAGCTACAGTAAGGTTTCTGAAATGGAAAGATTTTTCATACTTATTACTTATTTAGGTGAATGTAATCCGAATGACTTCCATACATAGGTTTTCATACATGCTGATTTCATTTTCCACACTCCCGAGCTACAAAACTCAGTATTAAAAGGGCTACAATGAGATTTTGAAATAGAAACATTTCTCATTACAATTATTTACTGATTTTTTTTTGTTGTAAGTTCATTTTTCATTACAATTTCTTGCTGATTTTTGTTGTACTTTGATGACTGCGATCCGGAACTGCAAAATTCAACACAAAAGTAGCTACAGTGAGATTTCTAAAATAAAAAGATTTTTCATATTTGCTGATTTTTTTGTTGTACATACTTTCATTTTTCATTACAATTATTTGCTGATTTTTTTGTTATACTCTGATGTCTTTACTATTTCTGGAACTGTTGAGCTCATTTTAGTAAGATTTTCTCAGATTTTGATTCTCTGCTGTAGTGTGTACATACATACATTTACAAGATCTATTCTTTTCAGTTGTGGATATAAGCTCAATTTATCACCATCGATTTTTCCACTTGGCGTAGTGTGGATCGCAGCAGTTTGTGTAGCCATTTTTTGGTGGAAAAGCTAATTATGATCTCGATTTCAATAGTAATTGTACATATTTGCATTGTACATAGGTACATACATGTTTATCGAGCAAGAAAAATTCTGGGGGTGCAAGATTTTTTTGAAGGTCGAAAAATGGCCTTAAAAATGGTGGTATGGCGATAAAAACACCATTTTTCGACGTTTCTCATCAAGCACTATCCATTGGCATCAAAAAATTGCGAACAAAACGAAAAAAATTTTCAAAAATTGAATTCTGGGGGGTATTTTGATTTCTGGGGGGGGGGGGTATTTTGGTTTCTGGGGGTGTATTACCCCCCAAACCCCCCCCCCCCACGCCCAGGTGTGATGTAGTCTTGTTGAATGTCTTTTGCTGTTTACAGCTAGTGTTGCTTAGTAAAACACATGAAACAAAAGCAGTTACTAGGTACATATAGTCTGTTTCATTTATTCGAGAGCTTTTTAGTCAATTCTTTTAAGGGCTACAGTAGGCGAAACAAGACGAATTACTGTAATTCGGCAGATCAGCTCAGTGAGGGCGAGTGGCTGGAACACTTCCATTTTTAATGCACTAATCCGCCCATATAAATTTAATTCAGGCATATAATTAGTACTGGGACATACTACAGTAAGTGCGCTAAATAAAAAGCTGTCGGCTGGAATCGAACCCGGTTGCTTCGACACAACAAGCAGACATGTCGAAGCAACCCGGGTTCGATTAAACCGCTGCAGCTTCGACACATCTGCTTTATCACCATCGAATAAATTTTTCACCATCGATTTTTTAATTGGTGATAAAGCAGACGTGTCTAAGCACGTCTGCTTTATCACCATCGATAAAGCAGTTACTAGGTAAATATAGTCACTGAACTATGCGGGAGTTCGTGACGTTTCTTAACATTTTAGTCTATTCGGTTTAAAGTGTCAACTTAGGATTAGCTGAATGCGCTATTTTTATCTGAAAGTTGATTAATTTACTGGAACACGAGAATAAATTATGTCGCGAAATCGTTATTGAAAAAACGTAACTATAGTGAGATCTAGTGAACTACAGTAAATAAGGACGAAGGGCTTACTGTAGCCTCCGGATACATTAACTGAAAAAGCTCTCGGATAAATGAAACAGACTACAATTAAAATCAGCAATTAATTGTTATAAAAAAATTAATGTACAACAAAAAATCAGTAAATATGTAATTCTTGTAAGAAATGTTTCTATTTCAAAATCTCATTGTAGCCGTTTTGATACTGATTTTTGTATCTCGGGAGTGTAAAAAATGAAATCAGCATGTATAAAAACCTACGTATGGAAGTTATTCGGATTACATTCACCTAAATAATTATGAGAAATTTTATCATTTCAGAAATCATACTAGCTACACTTTTGTGTTGAATTTTGCAGTGCGGGAGCGCAAAAAATTAAATCAGCGTATATAAGAATCTTCAAATGTTAACTACACAGGTTATAATACCTACGTAAATACATGGCAAATAAGCATTTACTGTTGGTTATGTTTTGTGTACATGTACAGGGTTGCCAACGGCACTAGCAGGCGTTCAGTGCACTCCATACAGTAAACCGTATAGATATTTTAATTGTGCGAAATTATGTACCTGCTGTTTCTGTTGACGTATTTCTATATTTAAATTATATATTCAATCGCTCTGTAACGGTTTTTATTGTATTGTACATTATTATCTATTTGTCTGCTAATCATTGATTGTTGTTACCTTGAATTATTCATGTATTCCTATCGCTCTGTTACAATTTTGATTGTGTTTCATTATTTTCTAATTGTCCGCAAAATGTTTGTTATGATCATTGTTAATGTTATTTTTCAATTTTGGAAAGCTGATTTACTTATTACTGTAGCACTAAAATTTCCCTTGCTCGGTGGAGGACGAACAAATTTTGATTAGTTTGGCGAGGGAGCAATGAAGAAATCGAATGCTACAGTAATAAGAAAATCTGTTTGCTTAGCGAATTCCATGCGCTTTATGAAAAACGGATTAAAGCATGAACTCATACATACATACATTAGGTAGGTATAGGTAGGTAGGTATGTATTTATGCATGTCTATGTACAAATGGGTACCTACTCAATTACATACAGATGAACCCGTATAAATCGCAACGGTACTCGTTTACCTCCTGGTAAGGTAGCGACTGGTTTCCGATTAAGTTAATTACTGTACCCAGAGTTAAAACGTTGATTTTTCTATCGCCAGGGGAGAGAGGGCGATGCCGCGCTTTACGGATTGGGATTATGAGTCGGCTGCAATCATTTTCAATGCTGCATGGATGATTGGGACCTTGTTAGGTGCTTCGTCCACTTGTCTGGTTGATTTTAGTTGACTGACGTTCGTCAAACCATGTCGTTTCTTAGAGTAATCACTGATTTCCTGCGGCTGATGTCGAGAATTGAGTGTGCTGATATTCAAAAAAATCGTGTGACTGACATCGGATGCTCTGGTTTTTTATAATCTGAATAGGCAGGGGATTGAGGAACAAGCTTAGAAGAAATTCGGCAGAAGTTTTGGAAGGGAGCACGACGCTGGCCGGATTTTTGCAGCTGGGATTCAGTCAATCGTGGTCATTTTTAATGCCGAAGGGATGATTGGAGTGTTGGGTGCTTTCGTGTGATTTTTTCGCTTGTCTGATTGATTTAAGTGGACTGATTATCGTCAAACCATGACATTTCTTAGGATAATCAATGATGTTCTGTGGTCGATGTCAAGAATTGGTGTGCAATATTTGAAAAAATAGTGTGAAAGACATCAAATGCTGTGGTTTTTTTATAATCTAGGGTTCTGAAGTACAGGCATAGAAAAAATTTGGGACAAAATTCGGCACTTGCCACTTATACACTTAGCAGGTATAGGAAAAGTTTTTTCAAATTTTATCTGAATTTAATTAAATATGGTCAATTCTGATACGGCAATCAGGGATATGAGATCTGTGTTTATTACAGTTGTGTATTTTTGCAGTTATTTAAATTCTAAAACATTCCAAATTTTTTACAATTTTTTCACATACCTAACTAAGCCTGCCTAACGCTAAGCCTGAGCTAGAGAGTTACATCCTTCAGATCATGCTTAGGCTTAGGTTTAGTTATGGGGATCATCATTATTGCTTAAACAGCTGATTTTTTTCAGAAATGACAAAAATTTACGTTAAAAAAGTGAAATCAGACCTAAATAGCTCAAAAGGGTACTTATTTACTTTAGTCCCTATCGATTTTTTTCTATCTTTTTAACGTTAAGGTATATACAGGGTGAATTTTTTTCCATCTTTTTTAACATCAGGATTTTTCAAACGACTTTTCCCGAGACAGAAAATAACTTTCAGGCGAAAGGTTTCGACCCTCCGACCTATTGCTCTACAGCGCAACACGTTACCAATCGGCTCAGCCACCTTCTCATAAGAAATAAAAAGAAGTTATAAGGGAAACATTTATTTCATCCACGTCTCAGAAACATCATATACCCAATTTAGGTCGACCATAGCATCTATACATCGACCATAGCATCTACACATCGACCTGAGCATCTACACATCGACCTAAGCATCTATACATTGACCTAAGCATCTATACCTCGATCTAAGTGGAGCGACCTCGACCTAAGCAGCCGAAATCACCTTCTCAGATACACTAAGCCTAAGTGTAAACGTCAAATCAAGGATTATATCATATAATAGATATATCATAATGCTGTATATACCTTAACGTTAAAAGAGATAGAAAAATTCGATACTGACTAAAGTAAACAAGTGCCCTCAAAAGCTAATCAGCTGTGATAAAAACAGCTATGATATTCGTGATCACCGCATAAAAATTGACCATAATTCATCAAATTTAGAAAGAGTTTGAAAAAATTTTCCCATTCCTGCTAGACTGAATAAGTTTCCAAGATTCATTTAGATCTGGTTATTTTGTAAAATTTGTAACTTAGGTATGTATTCAGGATTTATTTTTATGTAGCTACTTGCGAAAACCGCAGCCTTGTTTGAGACTTAAAAAGTCTGGTATACCAATATAATTTTAGAATAGAAATAGTTTTTTGCGGGGTGAAAAGCTGTAAAAGCCTTCTGGTTATTTGCAATGTGTAAAATGTCAGAAAGGCATGGAAATTGCATTTCTTTGGAAATTGCCCAGTTAAAATTGATAGATATTAACGATTTTTATGACTTATTGGTATTTTCAGCAGCTTTCCTACACACATGGGTGCGGGAGGGGGGTTTAGGGGAGGAGTATGCACCTACCAGAAGTCCGAATACCTCACCCCGTGAAACCAGAATACCCCCCTAACAAAATTCAATTTTTGGACATTTTTTCTGGTTTTTTGCAATTCTTTGATGTCAATGGATAGTAAACAATGAGATACGTTCAAAAATATTGTTTTTCAGCCATACTACCATTTTTAACACCATTTTTTTACCTGTAAAAAATCTTGCACCTCCCCCAGAATTTTGTGCTGCCCACCTATTTTGACGTCATATTTGACATGCGACATACAAATATGATCCCACCTAATCGTTTCACTCAAAACTGAACTGTGTGATTTAAATGCCTAAATCAAACGTGTTACGGCTCATAATTTTGAGTGAGGGATCCCTGGCCAGTTTCAGGGGAGGGGGTGATTGACCTCCACTTTTTGACCAAAAACAGCCAAAAAACATCTAAAAATGGCCAAAAAGTTAATTTCTTTTTTCAAGAATGGGGCTCAAACTTTCGGGTTTTGGGAGAATGGGGGACAACCAACTTTGGTTGGGGGATTTCCCATCCCCCTGTTATACTTATGCTTAAAATGCAAATTTAGGCAAAGTCGGAATTCTTTTCCTCTTACATACAACCTTTTACCAAGCCTAATTATATCAATTCAAACTGGGACTAAACCCAGCTGATAAAGTAGAATTGAAAATGCTTATTTGGGATTTGACTTCAAAACTGCAGTCATGTTGACGTATTTCTCCGCATATAATTTTTTAAACCTTGTTTGTCTTTATTCAATTTTCTTTTCAATTTGGAACTCATTTCAGACAAAAAATCTTCATCTACATATTATTTTCCTTTAATTTTCAGGCTGGTAATTTTCATAAAAAAGCGTTTGCACGATTAGGATATCAGTGTAGTCTTGATAGGGTCAATTTCTGTTATATTAAAAACTACATCCTTCCGTAGTATAAACGAGTCATCGTCATACATACACAGATGGGCGGCAGCAAAATTCTGGGGGGTCCGATAAGAAAAATCGCCAAAAAATATCACCAAAATTTCAATTCTGAGGGGTCTATCGATTTTAAGGGAGGGGTCCGCCAAATCCCCAGGAAGACCGGTATTGTGGCATCTTTATATGGAAGATTTGGAAAATTTCCTACGCAGACCACATTTTTCATTGAAAATGCATTAGAAATAAATTCTTGCAAAAAGTCATGAAATTTGGACATGATTTTTAATTCATCGTATTAGAGAGGAATTCAAGAAGCATCCTCATGTGACCATTGGCATATGACAACAAACATAATCTGGGCACAATTAAAATGTTGTAGGCTTCCAGGACCTTTATATGTAAATAAATGACATATTCTGGCAAGTTTCCACGTCAAATCTTGACTGGAGCCAAATAAAAATCCAAAAGTTCTCTTCGTTTCCTCGGCTTTAACTCCTAACCAAACTGCTGCATGCCAAACGTTATTGATTGGATTAGACTGCGATCTTCTCCAGGCGTCTATAAATCAATATTTGAAAGCATAAATCGCAAAGCGTGTTTCAAATCTAAAAATATGTGTACATATATCGTCAAAATAGAGAATGTTTAATAAAATTGAAATTCAACAAATGCACGATAAATGGAATTAAATATGATATAGAGTAAAAAAATTATTAGAAATGTGAGAGCGCAGCCATACACATGCATGGGGTTTTGCACCACAGAAAGCAAAAATAACATATACATACCTTCAGAATTCCATTTTGATATAAGGAACGTCAAAAAATGTTTTTGCCCCCCCTACCGCAAATTTTTCAGTCTGTCAGAATTAAAGCAATTCAACTAAAAAAATGAGTAATTGTCTGTCATTATACTGGCGAAAATCGCATATTTTCTGATGCTTCACACTGTTCTGACGAGGTTGATGTTTCGCATAGTCAGAAACCAGGAACTGGCTAGGCATTCATGTAACGGCTCAAAATTTTAGGTGGGGGTCCGAGGGCATACGTGGGCAGCACCAAAATTCTGGGGGGGGTGCAAGATTTTTCAAAGGTCTAAAAATTGCCTTAAAAATGGTGGTATGGTTAAAAAAACAACATTTTTCAACGTTTCTCATCGAGCACATTGGCATAAAAAATTGCAAAAAAACAAAAAAAATTTTAAACATTGGATTCTGAGGGGGTATTTTAATTTCTGGGGGGGGGGTATTTTGGTTTCTGGGGTGGGTGCATACTCCCCACGCCCAGGTGTGGTCAGGGGTCCCCCGCCATTTTTAAGGGCGGGGAGTAAATGACCTCCTTTCTTGATCAAAAATGGCAAGACAACACCTAAAAACGGCCAAAAAATTAAATGTTTTCCAAAAATCGGGGTAAGGAATTAAAAATTTCCTAGCTTCGGGGGATGGGGGAACAACCAACTTTGGGCGGGGGATCCCCCATGCCCCGCTACATGTTTGTGCCTAAACTACACTACTGAAGGTCGAAACCCCAGTTTAAAAAGACTTTTGAGGACCCTTTATGTATATAGATGTAAAAAGGGACCTTGTAGAAGAAAACACTGTTCTAGAGCGCTTTTTGTGCTCAAAAAAGATGGATATGCGTCAAAAACACCATTTTTCGGCATTTGGTTCGCTACAATTTAAATATTTCTGCAAGGAGCGGGGGGAGGGGCGTGAAAAAGTTTTTGCAGGGAATGCAACCATCCCTAAGTTCATGTATAGCTACTATCTCTATCTAGCCCCAAACGCGCGATTAAAATACGGTACAATTCATCCAAAGTTTGGGAGCTTTTTTAGAAAGGTTTTCACTCCTCCTAAAATTCCCCCCCAGAACTCGTGATTTTCCAACAGAAAAAAATCGTAGAAAAGGTGCAAGCAAAGTGTTTTTAGCTATTTGCTCGCTCAAAAGTGTCAAATATTCGACGCTTCATGCTATATACTCATTTTGTGACGATATTTTGTTGAATTTATTCAAATGTTTCTGATATTTTTTCGAAATTTTCTTATGCTTTTACTTTCTAGAGAGATAGGGCATCGCCATAAACGCCGAAAAATGATGTTTTTGACGCTTGTTCATCAGATATGCACAGCATGGAAATTCCGAGCAAGGGGGTGAAATTTCAGAGTGCCTTGTTTGGACTCAAAAATAATGGATACACGTCAAAAACATCTTTTTTTGGCGTTTCAGAAGAATATCTATGTATCTTCGAGCATAAAACAAAATATTTCGAAAAAAATAAAAAAATTAAAAATTGAACAAAATGTAGTCATGAAATGAGTATTATATGGTGCTAAGCGCCAAAAATTTGACACCTTTGTGCAGATAGATACACAGTCACGTACATACATGATCTTAGGGGTCTGGGGGAGGGTTTGTCAGCCCCAGAATTCGCGATTTTTCAAGTTTCCAAAAATTTCCTAAAAATTTGCAGAAAAGGTGCTTTTATAACGTTTTTAGCTATCTATTGATTCAAAAAAGTCAAATTTTCGGTGCTTCGCGCCATTTACTCATGTTTTAGCTATATTTTATTCAATTTATTTGACGTTTTTTGATTTTTTCGAAATTTTTGTTTTTATACTCCAGAAAGATATAGCATCGTCAGATATGCAGAAAAATGATGTTTTTGAAGCGCCTCCACCACACCTGGGCGTGGGGGGTTTGGGGGTATGCACCCCTCCAGAAACCAAAATACCCCCCCAGAAATCAAAATACCCCCCAGGATTCAATTTTTGAAAATTTTTTTCGTTTTTTTCGCAATTTTTTGATGCCAATGGACAGTGCTTGATGAGAAACGTCGAAAAATGGTGTTTTTATCGCCATACCACAATTTTTAAGGCCATTTTTTGACCTTCAAAAAATCTTGCACCCCCCCCCCAGAATTTTCTTGCTGCCCACGTATGGCCTCCACCCACTATTTTTAGGCCCAATACCATACTTTTTGCAATGAAGAATCGTTTTTTACAGAGCATGCAGGTATCTCACACAAGAGCATGGGGATATTACTCCCCCTGCGCTTTGATCGCTATATAGCCTTTTTTGGGCTCAGAAAACTAGCGATATAGCCTTTTTGGGCTCAGAAAACTAGCTATAGTCTTTCTCGAGCTCAGAAATGCTATATAGTTGTCTTTTATGAATTTTAAAAGAATATATAGCTATTTTATTGACTCCAAAAAGAACTAAATAGCCATTTTTAGTCCAAAAGGGCTATATAGCTATATTTGTGAGTCCAAAAAGGCTATTTATTTGCCAAAAATGCTCAAAAACGATTGTTTTAAAGTTAAGCTGCATATATACATACATATATATCAATTTTCGGTTTTCACCTCCTCCCTGAAAGTTTGACCTTGCGTACCTATGAGGTACCTCCAAGTTTTTTATTTTTACCCCTCCCTGAAAGTTTGACCTTGCGCATGTGTTTATAAGCGATTTATAAAGTTTACAAAAGTTTTATATTTAATATAAAACTGTGATCTGTAAAATAAATAGGTACTTAAAGTAAAAATGATATTAGTTTAATACAAGTATACCTTTATCGCTGCTTTTCGGGATGATTCAAGCGGCCTGGATAAAATGACAGCTACATCACTTTTTTCAGTGACTGCATGAAGATAAACGTGCTAAGCAAATTCAGATTGGCTTTAAGGTGCAACAGATAAAATCAATGCAATGTCCAAATGCGACGAATTACCGTTATCAAACCACAAAACGTAGATTTCGTTTTATCAAGCATAACTTGCAGAATTCGCCCACATAATAGTTCCTAAATACAAGAACACTTTATGTACTTACTGAATAAATATTACGCATCATTAGTCAAATTGCACGCACAATATTATGCATAACATTTTTATCTCATTTGCACAGTATAACACAGGTACACTTGTGAAAAACCGAATAAGTAATTAGGACAAGAAAAGTTTTCTCAGACTCATATTCTCGACGCTATCAAGACTACAATGATATCCTCATTATGCAAAGGCTTTTTTATGAAAAATTACCCGCCTGAAAATCAAAGGAAAATATGTAGATGAAGATTTTTTGTTCAAAGTGAGTTTCGAAATGGAAACAAAATTGAATCCATAGTTAGATTAGATAAACAAGGTTTAAAAAATTATGTGCAGTTAGGTACATCAATATGACTGCAGTTTTGAAGGTAAATCCCAAATTAGCATTTTCAATTCTACTCTATCACTTGGGTTTAGTCCCGGTTTGAATTGAATGAATTAGGTTTGGGAAAAGGTCAACAGATGCAACTTAGATCAATCTTTCAGGCATATATATAACAGGGGGAAGGGAAATCCCTAAACCAAAATTGGTTGTCCCCCATTCTCGCAAAGCCTGAAAGTTTGAGCCTTCCATTCTTGAAAAAAGAATGAACTTTTCGGCCATTTTTAAATGTTTTTTTGGCTGTTTTTGGTCAAAAAGTGGAGGTCAATCAACCCCCCTGAAACTGGCCAGGAACCCCTCAACAATTTTGAGCCGTTACATGTATGATTCCAGGCATATAAACTAGACAGTTCAGTTTTGAGTGACGTCGCATATCAAATATGACCTCAAAACAGGTGGGCAGCACAAAAATTCTGGGGGAGGTGCAAGATTTTTTAAAGGTCAAAAAATTGTCTCAAAAAATGGTGGTATGGCGAAAAACACCATTTTTGAACGTATCTCATTGCTTACTATCCATTGGCATCAAAAAATTGCAAAAAAAACAAAAAATTAAAAAAAATTGAATTGGGGGTATCCAGGTTTTATGGAACGAGGTATTCGGACTTATGGGGGGCATACCCACACCTGGGCGTAGGGGGTTTAGGGGTATGTACCCCCCCCCCCGAGAAACCAAAATACCCCCCAGAATTCAATTTTTAAAATTTGTTTCGTTTTTTCGCAATTTTTTTGATGCCAATGGATAGTGCTCGATGAAAAACGTCGAAAAATGGTATTTTTTCGCCATACCCACCATTTTTGACCTTTGAAAAATCTTGCACACCCCCAGAATTTTCTTGCTGCCCGCGATATGGCATAGGTGGACAAAGGCCGGTCTCCCAGATGATACCGGCGGCCAAAAATTATGGTTGGTTGCCGGTTCGAAAAAGGGTTGTTTTGGAATATGTCACCTCATAACTTTTTTGAAACGTTCTGCAAGTCTGCATGCATCATTTGCGCTTGTTTTATCCGTCCCAATTTACTCGCATTTAGTATCATCAGTCAATACACTAATTGTTTACAACTATAGTTTTTAGAGTTTGCATTGTGTTCACTTCTGGAAAATTTGTTTAGGCCTTTTTGTCATTCTCAGCTCAATTACGCAGATTTTTCAAGGACATGACAACTACCGCAACAAAATTGGCCTTATGGAAAATTTGTACCCTTTCCTTTTAGTCCAATTAAGCAGCCTCTTTATAAATAAACAATGTAATGATTAAGTATATCTGCCAAATAGTGCGGGAAAATTTTGGTCTTCTTATTTTTTAAAACATCAATAAATATTACATCTGGCACGAAGCGCCAAAGAATCTTGACCTTCTATCCTTTTCAGCTCAATATGATGGCTTTTCGAAGATACGAGTATAAAACTCATTTTGCAGCCCTAATCATCCTCAAACTTCGCTTAGGTATTTAAATGCTTTTTTCATGCGAAACAGGAAATAAAAATATTAAATCCAGCAGAAATATTGATAATTTCACATTCAGCTCAATTTTAGGAATTTATAAAAACAGACGTATGAATAAATTAGTAAATTCGGCACCATTAATGGAATATTATGGCATTTCCATATCTTCGACTTCATTTTGAGGCATTCAGAGTTGATAAGGAAAAGGTTTAATTCCGGTAGATTTTTGTCCTCTGAACTTTTACAGCAGCTGTAAAACTTTAACCCAGTACAAAAATATATTCGACTAAACAGCCCGGTATCCAGGATCCAAAGTGGATCGCAAACTTTGAAGTCAGATATATCGAGAACCATTAGGAGATAGGCGAAAATAAACGCATTTTTGAGCATTTCTCAAAGAGCTCTAAACAATGGCGAAGGAAAATTTTTAAAATATTTTTTCTCTTTTAAACTCAATTTTGCAGCCTTATAAGACAAATAGTGCAGAAACGTGCATATTATAAGACTATGGCGCGAAGCGCCGAAAATTTTTGACGTCCTTATCCCCTTAAGCTGAATTTTGAAGCTTTCTGAATATAGACAGTGCTTAAATAATATATGGCGCGAAGCGCCAGAACATTTCTATATTTTTATTCTTTTAGGCTCAAATTTGCATGTTTCTCGATATAAATAATCGAGTATCATGCCTGGCGTGTAGCGCCGAAAATTTTTGAGATTTCTACACTTTTACCTAAATTTTGCAACTTTCTAAACAGCAATGCAATAATTATAGTTTGCACGAAGCGCCGGAATTTTTCGATTTTTTCATCTTTTTAAGCACAATTGTGCAGCTTTCTGAATGTATGCAATGGAAATTATATTTGGCGCGAAGCACTGGAAATTTTCGATACATTTACTCTCTTATGCTCACTTTTGCAGGTTTCCGTATATAAGCAATGCAGCAATTATATTTGGCGCAAAGCGTCGGAAAATTTGTGCGTTTTTATGCTGTTAAGCTCAATTTGGCACCTTTCTGAAGATAAGAAATGCAAGAAATATGTGCATTCAATGTTTGACTTCAGCCTTAAATGCCAAGCCCCAGTAGCGGGTCTTATGCCCTGACGCCAGCGCCGATTGACATACCTTTATTCAGTGTTTTTTATACAAGGTCCCTTCGTACAAATGCGAAGACGGTCCCAAAAGTTTTTCAATTTATAGGTTTCTAAAGATGAAAAATACGGAAGAGCCAAAAAATTTTGATATTTTTATTTATTTTCAAGCAGATTTTGCGGCCTTTTTATTGACAAATAATTTAGAAAATTCGAAAAATTTTATTATTTCTACAGTCCTTAACACAATTTCGAAGTTTTGTGAACTGATAAAACAAAAAATTGCCAAATTTGTGCGAAACAATTTTGACATATTTATCATAAGTTCAGGTCAAGTTTAGTCATCCAATAAATAAACAGTGCAGACAACTTTTATAACAAAGTGCCTGAATCTTTTGGCTGATTCAAACTTTTAAACTCAATGCTGGAGGTTTATAGAGAGAAAAAACACAGTAATCGACGCGAGGTGCCGGAAAACATTGACGTTTTTGTATTCGCTCAATCAATGTTTACAGCTATAAATGCATACCGAACAGACAAAATTTCGGAAATTTCTTGAAATTCTGACTTTTCTACTGATTTTGTCCTACCAGAAATCTTTGTCTTTTACAAAGACGGTCCTAAAAAGTCCTAATAGATCGGAAAAAATCTTTGCCGAATACAAAACTAGGCCTTTTGCCCAAGATGTCTTTGTAAATTGAACAAAAATTGCCCCAAAATTTTTTTGTGGGCCTCAATTTTGTCTGGTACATAACCCGACCCGTATCCAGGATTTAAGTTCAGGAAGGGTCTCCCGAATTTGAGAATGTAAATAATGCGCTGAGAAGCTATTTTATTTGATGACACGAATTTTCAAAGTGTTTTGCCTTTTTGGCTCAGTTTTGCAGTTTGTAATAATAAAAGAAATTATAGCGCTTTACTCTTTCACAATCTATTTTAAAGCCTTACACTAATTCTGCAAACCAGTGGCAGATCTAGGACTTCCGTAAGAAGGCATGCCCGTATTCCATTTTCCGAAAAACAGCCGAAACAGGTCCAAAAAATGGCCTTCACCAGGCACGTAGCTTTGGGGGAAAGAAGGGACTAGTCCCCCCTTTCTAAATTTTGAAAGTACGAGTATTTTTTACATGGGTCCCTCAGGGAAAATTAAAAATTCTTGAAGCGTACCTATTTGAAAAATCGCCAAAATAGATTTCAGCACACTTTTGAGCTAATAGGCCCAAAATTTTTGGCGCTTTGCGCCAAACATATTGTTAGTTGCATAACTTTTGACTTCTAAACAGCCCATCTTTAGGTATAAAATGAAGAAATAAGTCAAAATTTTCTGACGCTTCACAGAATTATTTACTGTTCACATAAGTTTTGTTTGCAATCTACCTGAATTGATTATAGAACAATTTAAGCAACTTTTCAGCAGTGGTCGAACTTATGTTTGTCGAGAAATCATTTGTGCGGCCAATTTATACGACACGATTTTTGAAGACAAGTGAAATTGAAATAATTTTTTTCTAATTTTTTCTCTTATGTGCAGGGCTTGCTGAGAAACGCTCAAAAACACCTCGTCCATCTACAAGTATTTACTGAAACATCCGACTGCTCTTAACGTGAAAATGGCATTTTTTCCGCGTTTCACGTCGTCTACTTTCACTTGAAATCGCTTTCGAAGCAACATTTTTTAAAAATATTTTTTTGAAGTTTCCGACAATTTTATTTGAAAAATATCATTAAATTTTGTTGACTTTGGTTGGAAATCCAGCGCAAAGTTTCGGAAAATTCGTGGATTTTAGGCAGAAGGACTTTTTAAAAGCTTGAGTTGCTGCTTTCGATTTCCCGTATTTGTAGCATTTGATGCGTAGCGTCGAAAATTTTAAAAAAAGGTTATGCATGGATTGAAAATAGGAATAAAATCAAAGTATGCTGAAATAGCTGTGTCTGCTCTTGAAATCGTTTTAATTCATTTCTTGAGCGAAAATATGGCTTTTAGACCGCCAAGAAAGTAAATAAATGTCATTAATAGGTATTATCCGGCGTGAGGCGCAGGAAAAATTTGAGAAATCAAGATCATTTGCGTTCAAGAATCATTGCAAATTACATATCCATTCTTTATCAGCGCTAAGTATGTTGGGCCAATAAAAGGCAGGGCGGGGGGGGGCGCCAGCCACCCTTAAATCCTTCCCTGTCTGCAACTATCTGAAGAGAAGCAATTCAAGAAAGTATGTCTCGTGCTGAGCGTAAAAAATTTCGATATTTCTATTCTTTTGCACATCGATTTTTGCACCTTTTTGCATGATAAAAAATGCAAGAAAATTTTATTTGCCGAAAAATTTTATCTGTCGAAAATTGGAAATTGGCTATAAGTACGTTTTTGTTAGAGTGATGGCGCCATGCGGCGGAAATTTTAAGTATTTTTATGCCGTGAAACGTATAAAACATTTGTAGTTTTTTACTAGACTGAAAAGTTGCAGAGAAATTTCAGGATGAAAGGTTGATTGGTTCTGTCAGTTAGCTGGTTTGTTGATTAAGTGATTGATCGGTTGGTTGGTTGATTCATTGGTTGGTTAGTTGGTTGATTGGATTTTGGTTGGTTGGTTAGTTGGTTGGTTGGTTAGTTGGTTGGTTGGTTAGTTGGTTGGTTGGTTAGTTGGTTGGTTGGTCGATTGTTTGATTGTTTGGTTGGTTGGTTGGTTGGTTGGTAAGTCAGTTCATCGGTTGGTTAGTTAGTTAGTTATTTAGTTAGTTAGTTAGTTAGTTAGCTAGTTAGTTAGTTAGTTAGCTAGTTAGTTAGTTAGTTAGTTAATTAGTTAGTTAGTTAGTTAGTTAGCTAGTTAGCTAATTGGTTGGTTAGTCGGTTGGTTAATTGGTTGGTTAGTTGGTTGTTTGGTTGGTTAGTTGGTAGTTTGGTTAGTTGGCTGGTTGGCTGTTTAGTTTGCTAGTTGGTTGACTGGTTGGTCGGCTGGTTGGTTACTTAATTGACTGGTTGGTTGGTTGGTTAGTTGGTTGGTTGGTTGATTGGCTGGCTGGTTGGTTGATTGGTTGGTAGGCTGATTAGTTCGCTGGTTGGTTGACTGGTTGGTTGGTAGGTTGGTTGGTTAGTTGGTTGATTGGTTGGTTGGTTAGTTGGTTGGTTGGTTGGTTGATTGATTGATTGATTGATTGGTTCGTTGATTGGTTAGTTGGTTGGTTGTTTAGTTGGTTGGTTGTTTGGTTGGTTGGTTGGTTGGTTCGTTCGTTGGTTGGTGGGTGGGTTTGGTTGGTTTTGGTTGGTTGGTTGGTTAGTTGGTTGGTTGTTGATTGTTTGGTTGGTTAATTAATTGGTTGGTTAGTTGTTCGTTCGTTGGTTGGTGGGTGAGTTGGTTGGTTAGCCGGTTGGTTGGTTGGTTGGTTGTTGGTTGGTTGGTTAGTTGGTTGGTTGTTGATTGTTTGGTTGGTTAATTAATTGGTTGGTTAGTTGGCTGTTTAGTTTGCTATTGGTTGACTGGTTGGTTGGTTGGCTGGTGAGTGATTAGTTGGTTAGTTGAGTTAGTTGGTTGGTTGGTTGGTTGGTTAGTTGGTTGGTTGGTTGGTTAGTTGGTTGGTAAGTTGGTTGGTTGGTTAATTAATTGGTTGGTTATTGTTAGATTCGTTGGTTGGTGGGTGAGTTGGTTGGTTAGCGGTTGGTTGGTTGGTTGGTTGGTGGTTGGTTGGTTGGTTAGTTGGTTGGTTGTTGATTGTTTGGTTGGTTAATTAATTGGTTGGTTGGTTGGCTGTTTAGTTTGCTATTGGTTGACTGGTTGGTTGGTTGGCTGATTAGTTAGTTAGTTAGTTAGTTAGTTGGTTGGTTAGTTGGTTGGTTGGTTGGTTAGTTGGTTGTTGTTGGTGGGTTGGTTGGTTGTTAGCTGCTTAGTTAGTTGGTTGGTTGGCTGGTTAGTTGGTTGGTTGATTGGTTGGCTGGTTGGTTGGTTGTTTGTTTTGTTGGTTGGTTGGTAAGTTGGTTAGTTGGTTGGTTGGTTGCTTAGCTGGTTAGTTGGTTGGTTGGTTGGTTAGTTGGTTGGCTGGTTGGTTAGTTGGTTGGTTGGTTGTTTGTTTTGTTGGTTGATTGGTAAGTTGGTTGATTGGTTGGTTAGTTAGTTAATTAGTTGGTTGGTTAGTTGGTTAGTTGGTAAGTTGGTTGGCTGGTTGTTTGGTTGACTGGTTGGTTGGTTGGTTGGCTGGTTGGTTGTTTGGTTGGTTAGTTGATTGTTTGGTTGGTTGGTTGGTTGATAAGTTGGTTGATTGGTTGGCTGGTTGGTTAGTTAGTTTGTTAGTTGAGTGGTTGGTTGGTTGGCTGGCGGGCTGGTTGGTTGGTCGGTTGGCTGGTTAGTTGGTTGCTTGGTTGGTTGGCTGGCTGGTTGGTTGGTTGGTTAATTGGTTGGTTGGTTGATTGTTTAGTTGTTTGGTTGGTTGGTAAATTGGTTGATCGGTTGGTTAGTTAGTTATTTAGTTAGTTAGTTAGTTAGTTACTTATGTAATTAGTTACTTATAGTTAGTTGATTGGTTGGTTGGTTGGTTGGTTGCCTGTTTGGTTGGTTGGTTGATAAGTTGGTTGATTGGTTGGCTGGTTGGTTAGTTAGTTAGTTAGTTAGTTGGTTGATTGGTTGGTTGGCTGACTGGTTGGTTGGTTGGTTGTTTAGTTGGACTACTGATTGGGCTCTATGTCTAAATAATCCATTTACATGTTTTAGTAATCCTACATTGGTTTTGCAGCGTGTATCTTCATTTTTTCACAAAAAATTCAGGTGACACCCGCCATTTTCCCAGGTGATACCGAGTGGCCGTCAGGTGATACCGGGTTGAACCGGGTTGAACCCATTGTCCAGGTGTGCGTATGGGCCTACCTCTTCCCCCACCCCCAACTCCCGCGCCTATGTGTACCAGGGAAGCTGCTGAAAATACCAATAAGTCATAAAAATCGTCAATATCTATCAATTTTAACCGGGAATTTCCAATGAAACGCGATTCTCATGCCTTTCTGACATTTTACACATTGCAAATAACCAGGAGACTTTTTATAGCTTTTCAACCTTATCAAAAAAACTATTTCTATTCTAAAATCATATTGGTATACCAGACTTTTTAAGTCTCAAACAAGGCTGCAGTTTTTGCAAGTAGCTACGTAAAAATAAATCCTGAATATATACCTTAGTTACAAATTTTACAAAATAACGAGATCCTGATGAATCTTGGAAACTTATACAGATTAGCAGAAATAAAGAAAAATTTTCCAAACTATTTCTAAATTTGATGAATTATGGTCAATTTTCATACGGTGATCACGAATATCATACCTATGTGTTTTTATCACAGCTGATTAGCTTCTGAGCCATTTAGATTTTATTTCACATTTTGAACGTACATTTTTGTTAGGTATTTCTGAAAATATCAGCTGTTTAAGTAATAATAATGATCATCATAACTAAGCTTAAGCCTAAGCCTGATCTGAAGGATGTAAGCCTCTAGCTCAGGCTCAGGGTTAGACAGGCTTAGTTGGTTATGTGAAAAAATTCAAAAAAATTTTGAAAATTCAAAAATTTCCGAATTGTCTTAGAATTTAAATAACTGCAAAAATACACAACTGTAATAAACACAGATCTCATATCCCTGATCGCCGTATCAAAACTGACCACATTTAATTAAATTCAGATAAAATTTGAAAAAACTTTTTCTATACCTGCTAAGTGTATAAGTGGCAAGTGCCGAATTTTGTTCCAAATTTTTCTTATGCCTGTACTTCAGAACCCTATCTATACTGACAGATTATAAAAAACCACAGCATTTGATGTCTTTCACACAATTTTTTCAAATATTGCACACCAATTCTTGACATCGACCACAGAACATCATTGATTATCCTCAGAAATGACATGGTTTGATGAAAATCAGTCCACTTAAATCAATCAGACAAGCGGAAAAATCACACGAAAGCACCCAACAGTCCTCCAATCATCCCTTCGGCATTAAAAATGACCGCAATCGACTGAATCCAAGCTGCAAAAATCCGGCCAGCGTCGTGCTCCCTTCCAAAACTTCTGCCAAATTTCTTCTAAGCTTTTCCCTCAACTCCCTGCCTATTCAGATTATAAAAAAACAGAGCATCCGATGTCAGTCACACGATTTTTTTGAATATCAGCACTCAATTCTCGACATCAGCCGCAGGAAATCGTGATTACTCTGAGAAACGACATGGTTTGACAAACATCAGTCAACTAAAATCAACCAGACAAGTGGACGAAGCACCTAACAAGGTCCCAATCATCCCTGCAGCATTGAAAATGATCGCAGCCGACTCATAATCCCAATCCGTAAAGCGCGGCATCGCCCTCTCCCCCTGGCAATAGAAAAATCAACGTTTTAACTCTGGGTACAGTAATTAACTTAATCGGAAACCAGTCGCTACCTTACCGGAGGTAAACGAGTACCGTTGCGATTTATACGGGTTCATCTGTATGTAGGTAGGTATACCTATAATCCGTTTCATTTACATAGCTTTACCGTTTTGAAAGAATTTAAAGTGCCTACAAAAGTGGTTAAAACTAGCACGATAGTCGTGAAATTCTACATTATATTGATTTATGGGGAGACATTTGTCATTGTAAAGTCACGTGACTATACCAACATCATAGACCACTTTTGTAGCCTTGCGGATTAAATTCAAGAAAAAACCTCAAGGTTAAATGAAACAGACTAGACATTATGTACATACAACCTATGTATAGGTAGCATAGGTAGCCGTGTACGCGGCACCAACTCGTTGATTTTAGCTAGCCATGTGTGCATTACATATAGTCTGTTTCACAGGCATGTTGTTGTAGCTGTCCTTCTGAATTCGGAGGGACTTACATTTTGAAGTAAACCACTAGCAGATAGACATAAAAAATGGTGTTTCTGAGGCGTCTCGCAGCAGGCTGTAATCATTGAAGAAAAAATTTGTTTTAAATTTTCAAGAAAATTTAAATTGATTTCAATCATATTCAAAAAATAAGTTGTATGAATGGTTTCACAAAAGATTTCTGTGCTTAACCTCATTTGAATCCAACTGTGTCGATTGCACAGAAAAACAACATGAAACATACTGCGCAGAAAGAGTTAGAGAAAATTGTGACATATACATATGTACATAGTTTCAAATGAGCTTCAAAAACTTTTTGAGGAACCCTTACTAGAATTTCTCGTACTCCCAACTTTTTTGGGGACTAGTCTCCCCCTATCCCGTTTCGTGAAATACTACAAGACAATAAGCAGACAGATTGCTATAGCTTGATCTGAAACTAATAAAATTATGGTCTGCTGACATCCGTCAATAAAAATTTATGAAATTTTGTGACCAAAGTTGAATGAAACTGGTAGGTCCCTAGTTCAAAAGGTGTCTATGATATTTGCTGATGTTGTGCATAAATATTAGCGATGCGTTCACATATTTCGAAGGACAGTTGTGGCATACATATATTAGGTAGATATGACCCTATAGTCTGTTTCACGTAATCTTGTGCATGGATCGCAATTCTTGAATTAACGCAAATCGATTACAAAAGCGGTTTAAAGTAAAGCAGCAATCATGATACTGTGCATAATACTTGATAAGTACATATATAAAGCATATAAAGTTTTACTATGCAAAATTGTGTTACATGAAGCCGCCTAGAAACCACTTTTGTAGCTGCTCGCTAGTTCGCTAAAAATTGAATTCTATGCACAAGGTTTCGTGAAATAGACTACATCATTTCGTGGAATAGATAGAATCATCGATGTAAATTGACATGTACACACATATATGTGTACCCATACAGAGCAGCACCAAAATTCTGGGGGTGTCAGGATGGGAGAAATCGCCAAAAATGTTACTAAAAATAGAATTCTGGGGGTCTACAGTAATCTGCAGGGAGCAATTCAACTTCTGGGGTTGGTACAAACCCTTGTCCACGCCCAAGTGTGTGTTTACCTCAGTATCCGCTAGTACCCTAGTATTCTTCAGACTCTTGAATTGAATGTTTGGCATGTTGTATGCGATTTTTTTAATTTATGCCCAATTCAGACCCCCAGAATGTAGTCGCTTTGCTTTCTAAATTTTATTACGTTGCTTAGGTCTATGTACATATCATACGTGGGCAGCGAAAAAATTCTGAGGGGGGTGCAAGATTTTTTGAAAGTCAAAAAATGGCCTTAAAAATGGTGGTAGGGCAATAAAAACACCATTTTTCGACGTTTCTTATCAAGCACTATCCATTGGCATCAAAAAATTGCGAAAAAAACGAGAAAAAAATTTCAAAAATTTAATTCTGCGGGGGGTATTTTGATTTCTGGGGGAGGGGTATTTTGGTTTCTGGGGGTGCATACCCCCCACGCCCAGAGTGTGGTACATATGTATGTATGTAGGGCATGCACGTGGGGGAGGGGGTTGGAGTGCTGAATTTTCTCGAGAGAATGAGGCAAAATGAAGGCAAGAAACGGATGAAAATTAAAAATTTTCATTAAAAGTACTTAAAATTGACCAGAAACTGTTTAATAATGCGGTTTTAAAGCTATTTTAGCGCTTATGTCATTTTTTGAGGTCAATCGGGCCATCATAACTCAATTCTTGACCCCCAGACCGGTCATGATAGGTACCCCTGTATATATGAATGTAGGTAAGATAGTTTACCTAAAAACTATACAAATCTAAAGTCGCCTACTTTATGAATGCATGCGATTTCAATAACCTATGTACGTGGGAGTGCGCTCTGATGGAGTCCTTGGCCTTGGCCATATGCACTGCCTTGGCGGTGAGAGGCTGAATCGATCTATGTATGGTCTGTTTCACACAAGTTCGGTCATAAATTTTAAAACTATCTCCAACAATAAGCTGACAGATTACGATTACAGCATTGATCTGATATACAGTAGGTACCAGTCACAACTAACCCTACTTTTTTCGCGGGCTGCTCGCGAATTGCCCGCGAGCATGCTCGCAATGCTCGCAAGTCCACCCATAAAAAGTGCAGTTATTTGAGTAGCGCATTTATTATGCATGCCATACTGTAGGTCAGAAAGTAATTCATTTTTGTGACCGCCGATTAAAAGAACAAAGGTTAGTATACCGCCGCAGGAGGCTCCAATTCATCAATCATTTGGGCGTGCAAAGTTTTACACATACTTGCAACCTACACAGCATATTGTAGGTTACCTATTACTTTCAGTGACCATGCAATAACACGATTAGTAGATTGGACGTTCCTATTTAATTGGTTCCCGCAGGGCAATGAATAAACACTGCACCGTTTCTGCCTTCTGCTCTATAATCCCAACCAGCAATTATACGTATGTACCTCTGCATGTTTCGCTCGATATTTTGTACAGCACATTGTATTATTTTCACTCAGAAGAGAAATAATAGGATTTTGAAATGGAATTATTTTTGTATATTATGGCTCTTTGTTCTATGCAATACTTCGAAAGCGTATCATAATTATTTTCAATTTAAAGTGAACATTCATGAAGCTAAAAAGTGGTTGGAATTGATATTAATATGGTTCTCTGAAGTGGCAATAAATATTCTAGAGAGAATTAAATAAAATAATTTTAGAATTATGCAGTTATGCAGCCCTACATCTAGTGCTTTTCTCCATCCAAAATTATGAAGCGTATGAAACTGGTATCGAATAAATACAGATTGCGTTTCTGATGCAATGGATAATGCGAAACGCAATTCTATCTTATTTTACCTGACAAGTTGTATGTTTTGTGATTAATAACATTCATTTACTTTCTTGGCGGTCTGCACGCCATATTTTTGTTCATAGAATGGATTTTAAAGGTTTCAAGAGCAGAAACAGCTTTCTCAAAATATTTTTATTCTACTTTCAAGCATTTTCAAAATTTTTGGCATTTTGCACCAAATGCTATATGAGTGGTAAATCAAGCTTAGCTTCTTCCCGCTTTGATTTAATAAATTTTCCGGCGCTTCGCGTCAGATTTTCGCTGAAATTAAAATCATTTAATCATTGAGCAATACTGTCGAAAATTAAAAAAATTTTCCGGAAAAACGTTTCGCCGAAAGCGACTTTGAATAAAAATAGACAATGCAAAATGCAGAAAAAACGTAGTTTTGCAGGCAATTTTTCAAATCTTGTTTTTGAATGTTTTTGGAAAAGTTGGGGTACCTAACGTCCTGAAAGTACTAGATTCGCCACTGTGTGCCACATTCTTGTTTTGGCGCGTTCCAAATTGGAGATTCCATTACTTTTGAGTTGAACCGGAATTTGAGTACAATTTTATTTATTCGACGAAAATGCTCAATTTGGACAATTCGTACATGATGCTCTCGCACTTCGTACTTTGCTGGGCACCACCAGACCCAGTGGATACCAAAAACGCAAGAAAGTTACGTGTTTTTGATTCATTTTGTCGTTTTTTCCGAATAAAAATTTATGGTGTTTTTTGCTTCTCAAACATCTCATATTTTTGACGTTAAACGCAAAATAGCCCGAGATAATCTTAGCTAAAACGCCGAAAATGTTCACAAAAGGTGCAAGTTCTGGTGTTTGGAGCATCACGTCACACAAATTTACAAATTAAATTCAGAAAAATTTAAATACAAAACTTAAAATCAAACACAGTTCATCTAAATCTGCCTGTCAGGTATAATGCACCTATAGCGAAAACCTACAAATATTATCCAGAACATTTTCTAAAACAGACCCATTTTAATATTCATGTTTCCCGCTTTCCGTCCTACTAATGCGGAATATTTTCTGCGCGGCTTATTTTGTGCAGCTACAGTATACCAACGTTCAATAAGAGGAGCAGACGCAATCAACGCCAATATTGTATCGCATTACGTTATATGTACACTGCACTAAATTCATATGTAGAGACCTAACCAAATCCCCCTGCTGCTCGAATTCAGATGAATAAATTTCCCTCTTGTAAAAAGTGGTACACAAGCGAGTATTAGGTATACTAGCAAAGAAAAATGCTCCGATGGAACAAAAAAGATGAATATACTTGGAATTGTGGATTATTATGGATGTAAATGGAGGGGACTAGGAAAAATCTACCTAAAGTCGGAAAATCTGCTAAAAATCACACTTTCTCTAAGCAACGCAAAAAATCGATGTATATTCTGCGGCCAACAGATTAAAATAAATATTCAACCATAACAATGATTGAAACAGCAGCACGTTAGCTATGCAGTAGCTATGGGAAATGATATTGAGTAAACTAACAGTCTTCCAAGCCAATTGAATGAAATAGCAAACATCGAAGACAATTGAAGACATGGTTGGTTTAAAACAGTAGGAAACGCGTAAGTTGACTTGAAACAGACTAAATGTAGATACACTAGCATGCCCGAAACGATTGTGTGCACTAATCAATCGGCTCCTGCTTTGCTTACTATAATGCTCATAAAATAAAACAACTTTAAATACAATATGTACCTCTTAGTTTTCTATCAATCAGGTGCCAGCAATTTAAAAAAGTAACCTTGATAGATTTCGTTTATACACTCTTATCTGAAACTTCGAACATTATTTAAAAAATACACTTTTTTAGAGACCGCAGAATATACATCGATTTTTTGCGTTGCTTAGAGAAAGTGTGATTTTTAGCAGATTTTCCGACTTTAGGTAGATTTTTCCTAGTCCCCTCCTTTTACATCCATAATAATCCACAATTCCAAGTATATTCATCTTTTTTGTTCCATCGGAGCATTTTTCTTTGCTAGTACACTACTTTTAATTAGCGTGATTTCAGTACATCAGTCAGTAAACACAATCAGTAATATGCCACAATAATGACAACAGTCCAAGAACGCGGAAAACAATATTGTTCTTAACATCAGCATTATCCTTTTTAAACAAGACAACCTTATTGACACCATCCATTTTCAAATTGAAACTCCATTAAGTTATTTCTTCTTAATGTGCAGTTCACTTATAATCAAGCACAAATATTTAACCAACGAATTCACATTGCAAATCCTCACTCAATCAATACACAAGCACAATGTGTTGTGACTTTTGAAATTGAAAACACCCAATTTTCAATTTTCAAATTGAAAATTGGATCAAACCGTCCACCAATTCCAAACTAAACGCGACTAATCTGATCACTATGAAAAAGTTTTGAAAAATGAGCTTGCTAAGCGAGAGTTGTAAACCAAGAGAAACTTAAAGTTAAAACCTACCATTAAATTATTAAGAGACTTATAAAAGATTTTAAACTTTAAGAAAATGGAAAAGGCGGGATGTTGGTAAATTAGAAAGCAAAGTTTTTCGGCAAAAATTCAAAAACTTCACGCAAATATCAAATGTAAGGAACACTAACGCTTTGATTTGGTAGTAAAATAAATTTGTAGTATAGACTACATATTAACAACAAATGAATAGTGCAAACTTTACACAACTACTAGGTGTAGAGAATACTAACAGTTTACGGCTTATTAATGTACATGATTACAATAAAGCTGCATATCTTTGTCGACTTCTGTGCACAGTAGTGTGATTGCTGGTTCATTTTAAAGCACTTTTGCAGGCAATTTACATCAATTAAACGATAGCTCTATGTGCGAGATTTTGTGAAACATATTATAAACACGGCTAAGAAGGATTTAACTTTAATGCAACCCATTTAAGACAAAATTACATCTCTTCAATGATCTAAGGACACTTGAACATAATTTTTAAATCACTTTAGATTACTTTTGAGGGTAAACAAACTCACTTAATTGATGTCTCACATATGAATCCTTGAAAATTTCTTGACTTCAGTTACAAAGTCTCTGCAAGTCTATCGAATTAAGGTTAACACGTAATGTAAACTTTACACAAACACATAGCGTAAAGAATATTTTAGTCGGATTCGTAATTTTGATATTGCTCCCATATTACTTTCAACATTTATTTAAAAATGAGTCCATAATGTTTTAAAGACAATAAACATTAGGTTTAAACCACTTTGCAATACTGCTGAGTGTAAGCAAGCGCGCCCAACTGACGTATATATTTCATTCCCTGTAAATTTTTATATCTCAGGAAAAAATTTCGGTTTTTGCAATGCTCTAGAACAAAGGCTAACATGCAGTGTAAAAAATTACTCGGATATTATGATCAACATTCATGAAAAAATTATGTCTCTACAATGGTCTGAGGACATATAAACAATGAGTGTAAACTACTTTACATCACTGTTGGGTGTAAACAAACGCACCTACGTGACGTCTCACATTTGATCCTTTGAAAACTTCTAGACTCCAGGAAAAAATTAGGTTTCTGGAATGCTCAAAAACGAAGATATATACATATGTAGTGTAAATTTCATGTAAACACCTAGTGTAAAGAAGATTTTAGTCAGATTCGTAATTTTGATATTGTTCCGATATTACGATTAATATTTATGAAAAAATTAAGTCTACATAATGTTCTATGGGCAAACTAACAATTGGTGTAAACTACTTTACAACACCGTAGAGTGTAAACATATGTGCCAGACTGGCATATCAAATTTGGTTCCTGGTCCATTTCTAGACTTGATAAACGTGTCCCTGACTCGTAACCGGAGAAGCAGGCAGAAAAAACAAGACAGAAACGCATTTTAAACTCCAAATTTTTGACTTTACACTCGCTAAATATTAATGTATAGAAAATTTGCTTTGACATGCATCCGATATAAAGCACTTTATTTTTATTCTATTAGACTTATCCCGACTTCTGGACGGAGAAAGTGGCGAACAAAAAACGCAACAAAAACGTATTTTCCATCATTTAGAACACTGTAAACTTCAAAATTCCGTACCGAACTCCCCATTGAGTTTAAAGAAATTCGGTTTGGTACAATTTGTAGCTTTTAAATCGTAGTACATTCCTGTGTGCCAAAATTCTGTTGCAAAAATTATTTGGTATGATTTATCAATCAAACTTCGTAAAAAACGTGTTTTTTCGCCCATTTTTTACCTCTGATTTCGAACTTTACACCCCCATAAATAACTCAATATTGCGTTTTTTAAATGCGGTTTGCTGCGATGTTTAGCCCCTGAGAGGCACTTTATTAATGCTGTCTTCGATTTACACTGACTCATAAGCGGAAAAATTTGGCAGAGAAATCTTAGTTAAAATCCGTTTTTTTACACCATCCACTAGAGTGTAAACTTTAAACCCCAGGATCTAACTCACCATACAGCATAGAAGACTTTGCTTATATGCAAAATGTAGCCCTTGATCCGCTCTACATTTCTGTCAGAAAACATTTTAAAAAACTCATAACTGGAGTTAGTATCGGACATAGGCAGGTTGAAAACTCGACCAAAAAGTGCTTTTTCACCCCCAGATTTTCGCACTCTTTACACTGCCATTCGATAACTAATGCGAATTTCAAAAAACAAAAAAAGTGTCATCTGAAGAATTCATCCCTCTATTATCCTATTCTGTTCAATCCTTCGAGTCATCAATACTCAGTTGTCCACATGCCGCAGTAAAAAGGTCCCAAAATTTGTCCTATGTTATAACGTTACACAAAAACTTTACACCTTCTTTACACAGTCAATTTTGAGTTTCAAGAAAAACAAAAAAACACGGGCAGCGAATTTTTTTATTATCTTTCTTTTAAAAAAAACCGCACCTTCCAGAAGTGTCCCGTTATAGCTGTAGGGGGTGCCCAGGTGTTGGGGGTACCCAAGTATATTATAGGTACGCGCTAACGCGCTACCTATGATACCATCCATTGCGTTAAAGAGCACTATGAGTTTTGCGTTGCCATCAAGCCATCATTTTTATGACCCTGCAAAATTACATTGCTTGGACAGGAACATGTCAACTGATCACATGCCTAATGAAGTGAAATAAAGTGCGATAATGCTCGCAAGATCTTTTTTGCGAGCAGCGCGCGAACTGCTTGCGTGCAAGTCGAGCAGTTAGTTGTGACTGGTACTAAATACATAATTATTCTAACCCTCAGCTTACTGTCAATAAAAATTCTTTAAATTTATGCACAAAGTTATGTGGAACAGATAATCTGTAAACCAAAAATGGTTAGGTACCAAAAAGGTTACAAATGCTAGAATAGCGTTAAAATTATTGTTAATGCATAAACCTGTCCTCATTAACTACTACTTACAAACAGCTATAGACTGTTTCAATCCGAACGGTCCTTTTCTACTTACCGGCTCAAGATTATCTTACTGTATTTATTTTTTACTGCGCATGTAAATGAATTTTTCAGTTTTGTTTTCACAGCGATAGAGTGTTTATCGAACATGTTGTGTATCTAGCGAAATGCTAAGCAACCTTAAACCTAAAGTATTCTGCTACAGTAACTGAGCTGTAAAGCAAAAGCGGACCGCTTGGAATGGAAAAAAACAGAAACTATCCTAACATGAAGAATTGAGAAGCGAATATACAAATAACTTAGGCGAAAATACAGTGCTCTATTTTATGCTGAAATACAAACAGTTTTTAAACAATAAATGACACCATTGAATTAGGTGATAAGACACGATATGTTAGATGATCGTTGCGGGCGAATGATTAATAGTTTATGAACGACACGTTGTCAGGATTAGATTCATTCAAAGAAAAGCACGTTACTTAACTTCGCACAATCAAAATCACTCTATTCGGTTTACTGTATGGAGTGCATCGAACGCTTGTGTTCAGTGCACGGTCGTGCGACGTGCACCGGGCTACTGCCGTTGCCAACCGTGGGGTTTTACCTCAAATTTTGAGGTTTTATTTTACGTTTGAGGTTTTTTGAGGTTTTATTTTTTGGGGTTTTTGCTGAGGTTTTTGAAAATTTTGAGGTTTTTTTGGGGTTTTGGTGAAAATTCGAGGTTTTCTAAAATAAGCGAGCTAGATATCGATTACAGTTAAAATATTGTGTTAACTGCTGTAGCTAATTTTAACTTCGCTTTGCTCGTGACGCAATTGATTGAATTAATCTCAAAGTAAGCTGGAGTACTTAATAATCAACTAACATGGGAGTAATTACCTAAGCAGGAGTGCTACCACATGCATAAAACGTATGAAAAGCACAACAACAACAAGAAATTACATTACTAACCCCAAACTGAAGAAGTTTGAATTAACCTTTTTGCTTACTTTGTGGCTTGTGCAGGTGCACAGAGTAGGATTTAGTCATTTGTTTTAACGTCAATATTAGCTTTTATTTCCAATTGAATAATGTTAATACACTCATGCGTTCTGATTCCGCATACTTACCTACGTCGCATATATATATCTACTAAACATGTGTTGCGCTTCTTTTTTGAGTCAGGCCCATGTTCGCAATGTAAAACTTGATTTGAAAAAAAATAAATAAATAAAACCGCATCACCTATAGGTACTTAAGTAAAATGGATTTCTTTTTTGCGTTGTTCCATTTTGTAAAACACTTGACCTGACTACGGAACGGTGTGCCAAACGTAATTATAATTAATTACGAATAGCAAATTTATCTCCGATTTTCTAATCAATCGCTTAAAATTTCAAAATTATGATTAGAGTCTACTTATTCCCAAGCGCGCGGTTTAAACGCTCGATTTTTAGTCTTTATACAACCTAAACCGTATTTTGCATCTATTTCTTCTGTTCTGCTTAGGTTTTATGCAGAAAATGGCGCTTTATTTAGAGAGGGTGTCCATTTGATTCTCACCATGTTTTAGACATGGGTAGCAAAATTACGAATTGCACAGCTCTAATGGTCATATTGACACCCCTATTGGCCAAAAATATTTGGCGAGATAAAGAATGGATAAGCAATTTGCAATGATTTTTGGCCGTCAGTGATTATAACTTCTCAAATTTTTCCGGCGCTACGCGCCGGATGATACATATTAATGACATTTATTTACTTTCTTTGCGACATTGAAGCACGTTTTTGTAGTCGGCAAACATTTTCCCTGATGTACAAAAGACTTTTCGGGACCGTCTTTGTAGATGTACAAAGATTTTCGGGAAGACGAAATCTGCAAAAAAGGTATGAAATTCGAAAAAATTTTCGGCGCTTCGCGCCGAAATGAGTAATTGTGTGTCCTATTTATTTTTATAATAGCAGAAATCGCATTTCGAAAGGAAACATGTCAAATTTTTCGGCGCGTCGCGCCGTTTTAAGACGATTCTTAATGATTTCTGCCCTCATAAGACCAGGGATTAGCCAAAATATACTACCAAAAGGTCGAACAACTCTGTTTTTACGACACTAAAGTCGCTACCGTACTATATCATAGTACCCAAAAATTTGTGTAAGACTGTCTTGAAGCCATTTTCTGTTCATGTAGATTTCAAAACAATTTTAACAGCTATTTTTGCATAGTTTTCTTCTATTTTCAATCAAAAATTTCGATGTTTCGCATCAAGTGATATAAATACAGGAAATCAAGCAGTAAATTACGCTTCTAGACGTCTATCCGCCTTAATTCCACGAATGTTCCGGCGCTTTGCGCCAGATTTTTGTTAAAATCAAAGAAATTTAATGATTTTTTTCGCATAAAATTGTCTAACATTTTAAAATTTTTCAGAAAATATATTGCGTCAAGTGATTTTATGTAAAAGTATACAATGTAAAGCACCAAAAAACGCTATTTTGCGCGTTAAGGACAAATTTTTTTGATCTATTTTTGACTGCTTTTGGAAAAGCTGGGATACCGCCCCCCTTAGAACAATCCTAGATTCGCCACTGGTCCTATATAGTGCTGGCCTCTAAAAAAACCAGTCGATTTGTAACCTAAAAAAACCACCCCTTTTTTCCATAACCAAAAGGAGATGACTGATGATATTATACTGGCGAACAAGCTATGCCATGAAGATTACAATTGACCCCTGGTCACTTTCCGGATCATTCAGAAACTCGAGATATAAATTTGTCGAAAAGTTCCTAAAAATTGCCATTTTTATGATTTTTTTAAAGCATTTTTGAGGGTCAGTATTTCTACCCGTATTCATATTTGTTGGAATCTTTTATGTTTTCACGTTAGGCTCCCTTGCAGACTAATGTCAGAAAAAAATTTAGTTCTTCTATGTCATCCACATAGCTACAGTATACCTTCAAAGCCAAACCTAAAAAAAACCAGTTGTAACCTAAAAAAAAACCAGCGCCAATTTTTACAAAACTTAGCAGGAATGTGCCTCGTAGCACCTTTCATGATGCCTGATATTTATTTTTCACAAAAAATAAGAATCACCCCAAAAACTGCCAAAAAAGTTCGATTGTAACCTAAAAAAAACCACTGTAACCTAAAAAAAGACCAATGCTAAGTATACGTTGCCATAGCAACGAAATTACTTTTCATCAAGTTGCATAATTTTTGCACTGATTTCTTGCAGAGGATGTAGAAGGGACTTACTTAGAGTCTTTTTTATCAATTGAAGACTGTATTTGTGAAATTTATAGAACTTTTAATGAAATTCAGAAAAAATTATTGATTTTTATATAAATGTGATAAAATGAACGGAAATATCGTGAAAAATGATTTTTTTTCAAAATTGTGATCATTTAAGGTCAACTAACTGTTTCACGCTGCCAACCATGCACTTCGCATAACATTTTGGGGGTGGTTTTTTTTAGAGCTGTGCCGGGGCCAGGCCCGGCCCCGGCCCTGGCGCCGGGGCCTAGGCCCGGCCCCGGGCGGGGGCCAGGCTGGCCCCGGCACCGGGGCCGGGGCCAATGTTAGAGTTGATTATAATGTAGAAAATTGATAATGTTTTGGGCAGATTTACCTTCAAACTCAATTTCAAGCAAACCACAGATCTTGCTAATTCAAATCTTTATTTCACTATGTCAGATTGGTGAAAATTTCTAGTTAATAATCAAAATTGACATATTTTAAATTGCAATTCATATAGACGGGCATTTCCAGCTTGCTTGGTAGCAGACAGCTACGTCTATCAGAACAAATAGAATAATAAGCCTAAAAAAAGTGCAATGTAAAGCACATTGAGAAACGCATCCAAGTCAGAGGAGTTAAATCCATACATGGACAGCTCAAAAATTCAAGGGAATCCAAAATTTTTCAAAGTCAAAAAGTGCCTGATAATATATGGTAGAGCGAAAAAAACACCGTTTTCTCGCGTTTCTCAATGAGAGCTATCCATTAGCATCAAAAAACCGCAGAAAAACAGAAAAAATTCTGAAAATCAATTTCTGGGGGGTCTAGCGGATTCTTTCTGGGGGGAGAAAGTGAATTCTGGGGGGTTTAGATCCCCCGATGCCCATGTTCTGTTATATCTTGTAATCCCAACAAATATTAACGATTGAAGTGCATATCTACAAGCGAGAATATATGCATAGGTACATATAAGGGGTAGGGCAGGGTCGTACTATAAGCATGGTAAAGCACGCTATTATTGGCCCCGGCCAGGCCCCGGCCCCGGCCCCGGCCCGGCACCGGGGCCTGGGCCCCTACCCCGGCCCCGGCCCCGGCAAAAAAGGCGGCCCCGGCCCCGGCAAAAAGGCGGCCCCGGCACAGCTCTAGTTTTTTAGTTCCCATGGTTTTTTTAGGAAAAAGTGGTTTTTATTCAAAGTTTCGTATTTCATGCAAGCTTGCTATGAAATATGGCGCTTAAAAATTCTTCCATGTAGCAAGTTATAGGCCTAGGGCAGCTGTCAAAAATAGATGTTTGTTGACTTCTTCAATGCTATTTGTCCTGAAGTTATAAGCCAAAAACATGAAAATGGTTTTTTTAGAGGCCAGCACTATATATCTTTAAAATGGCAGAATTTGCACTTAGAATGGAAAAATGCCAAATTTTTCGGCGCTTTGCGCTGTTTTGAGTCAATTCTTAGTAATTTTTGGCATGAGAAACCCAGAAATTAGCTGAAATACACTACTTAAGATCGAAAACCCTGTTTTACCACACTAAAATCGCTACTGCACTATATTATAGGCTGCGAGAACTGCTATCAACAACTCGTTAGCATCATTGAAAAAGAAATTATGATTGTTCCAAAACGTTCTCGTGTAGTATTTGCATTTGTTTGATTAAAAGTTGCTTGTGCCTCACCCTTTTTCATGTTCTTATCATGAAACTTCTGCGTGTATCGTATGCGTTTAAAGCATGATTCAAAACCGGGAAATTGTCCATAAATCACCCGAGAAACCCCGGGAAAAACCCGAATTTTATTTTAGGAAACCAGTGGACTGAGTAAAAGCTATAAAATTAGATCCACTTAAGCAGAACCACATAAATTTGGGCTAAAGCTTAACTGAAAATAGCTACAAAGCCTGTAAACCTTATTGTACACTGCATAGAATTCATTTCTAAATTTTGAGGTTTTATCCTAATTTTTGAGGTTTTTTGGCCAGTGATTTGAGGTTTTTGAAAATTTTGGTTGGCAACACTGTACATGTACAAAAGGTAGTGTCAACCAGTGTTGCCAGGTTGGTAGTTTTACTAACATTTTGGTAATTTTTGAGGGCATTTGGTAGTTTTGGGTCCCTATGCTTAACCACAGAATGGTAGTTTTTCTGAGCACCCAAAAACCAAAAAAAACAAAACAAATCACCCAAAATATTTCTAAATTTTGAGATTTTTTTGGCCAGTGATTTGGGGTTTTTGAAAATTTGGGGTGGCAACACTGGATGCAAATGATATTTTTGATTTCGCTTCAGGAATAGGGTTGGCTTGGCAGTGTTGTGGCGCCATGCGTGCGTGAAAACGGACGCTTAACCGCCCCTGTAGCCAAAGATAGCTGTGTGCAATTTTAATAATGTGTATTTCTTTCAATTTTCGCTATAGGCGTAGTCAGGCAGTTCTTTCGTTTTATTGCAGAAAAAATCAAAAAAATTAGCGCTTCGGCGCGCATTATAAGCGTTTTTTCCGTGGAAACCTAAAACTTTCAAAAAATTTGTATTGGCTAAATAAAGCAGAACGATGTGAAAAGCTCAAAACATTTGAAGGAGTTTTTTGAGAATAAGGTGACCTTGTCAAATTTTCAAAAAAAACGTGCTTTTATGCCTTTTCAAACAATAATCTTTAACTTACAAGTCGAAAAAACTGTCGGAAAACCATGTGAGTGAAAAAAATTTCGAAAAAAATTTTTTTCCAAGATTTTTTTCACTCTCATGGTTGACAGATCGTGTTTTCAACATCTACATTATATACTATTGCTTGAAAAGGCATAAAATCACGTTTTTTGAAAATTTGACATTTCAACATCTAATCATTTGACCTAAGCATCTATACATCGACCTAAGCATCTATACTCAATTGTCTCAGGCTTAGACCATAAGCTGGCACCAATGTGAATACACTTTCTAATTCTAAGCCCAAGATGTTCGTAGAAGCAAGCTTGGTGAGTTGTAGGCAAGTAGCTAAGTATAAGTTACTAACCTTAAAATGCTTCTGCTTCACTGCTGCTGAATTCGTCATCAGTATCCCTCTCTACATCCGGGTACTCCTCTTGCTACACTCTAGGGTCATACAAGTTTCCAGCTAGCCTTAGAAACTCAACGGTTTTGTCTAGGTGGACTTCTCTGCAGTGTTTGAAAAACATGTACCGAGCAAGATTGCCTGGCACATGTGACTTATGTCTACCAGATGATGACATGGAAGATTTGGCTGCCCGCCTTGAGGACTCTATGCTGTTGGTATAGGCCCCAGTCTCAGGGTCATCAAAATGTAAAGTATGATTAGCTTTTAAATGAGTGTAGCATTTGTCCGATAGGCAGTCATAGGCCTTCCAGAAATCATTAATAATCACAGTGCTGGGTGCAATCCAATCTCGGATAATGGGCAACAATGTCTCCCGCCCACAAGCCTCAATGGCTACCATAAGCACAGGGCCAGAGCCGCGTTCATAGCCGCCAACGACCCACTGGCCTTCAACATGATGCTCCTATGATATTTCCTCTTACCAAACTTGGATTCGTCTGTCTCAACAACTTTACCAGGTCTACCGAGCTAAACTGGGTGGGTGAAGTAAGCATCAAAGACAACTTCATGACAAATAGAAAACAAATAAACAAGATACTTTTTGGTAAGTTCCAACTGATTTTCGATCAGCTGCAATGATGCTCCCTCCACCCAAAAGTTTACAAATGCAATAATTTTCCATATTGGTAATTTAGAGGCTGCAAAAAATGTACCTGTCCTAAACTCTACCATCTTGTCACAAGGTTTCGCCTTTTTCTTGTTGCACCTATTGCAGTACCAATGCTAGCCATCACATTTAAAAAATCAAATCAAATCAAAATTTATTCGTTATCAATGAAAGTGAACAAATAAATGAAATGTTACATAACAAAAATAATATAATTGCTTAAATAATATTACAATAATATTTGATGGATGCAGAGGCATAAAGGCAAACAAAGAATGCGCTTAATTACGGCCCTTAAGAAAATTGGCAAACTCATGTTGTTTCAATCTTATCATAAACACTTTCGAGTTAGGAGCTTGTATAACATGCTCAGGCAAAGAATTCCACAATGAAACCTCATGATTACAAAAATTGTATTTTTGAATCTTCAAATTTGATTTGTTAATTATTAGTTTATGAGAGTTTACTGCACAATTTGACAGCATATTGAAGGCACAACATTTTTCAAAAGGCAAAGTCTGAAAATTGATCATGTAACAGACCATGCTTAAATCAAAGTGAAGCCACTAGAGTTCTAAGCGTTCAAGACAATTCTTTCAATTCAAAATCATAAGATAATGTTTTATCATTAAATAACAGTTTGGTAAAGCTTCATTGTACATTTTTGACTAAATTAATGTCCTTAATGAGATGGGGGTTCCAAACCACAGTACTATATTCAAGAATAGGTCTGACAGAAGTTCTGAAAGCCTTGATCAGCATGGCTTTTATTTCTTGAAATAAAAGTCCGAAAAATCAAGTTCGAGATTCTCATCAATTTTTTACTATATATTCTCAATACACTCTAGATTTCAAATTTTTTGATTTTAAAACACCAAGCTTCTTCATCTCAGTCACATCTTTTGGTATCTTGTTGATAAATCTAAAGAAAATTCCTCTTACCTGTTGTTGTCCGGCGTAAAGCCAACTTCTTGCCACACTTTGGGCATTTGTACTTGCCAGCCCTAGGTACCAAACCCCAATCGGCCAACTGCTCCAGCAAGTTGGCTAAATTTCTGCTAATTTCGTGAATTTTAATCAAGTTCAAAGGCATCTAAGAACAATCATATGTAAAAACTATGATTGATAATGGTTTTTGCATGCTACAGTAATTTATAACAAGTCTATACATATGTACATCTTTGCATAATATGGAGAGAAGAACATTTTGATGATCACCTTCCTTGAAAGTTTGAAGGGCTCTATCTCCACAATCTTCAGCCTCCAGAATGGTTTTTTCTGGACTCAGCATCCTCGAATCAGAAAAAAGTATTTTTAGAATTGGTGAGCAAACCATATTAGAAACTTTAGCCCCATTTTTTATCACAATTAAGGACGTGGGTAAAACAAAGAAACGGAAATGGAAATAGAAAATGAGTTAAATCTGGAAATAGAAAAATATAAAACGAGTAAAGCTTGGAAATGGAAAATGGAAAAATGGGTAAAAGCTGGATAATGGAAAAGGGAAAATGGGTAAAATCCGGAAAATGGAAAATTTTAAATGGAAAGAAAGAATAGAAAATTTTTCATTTTCGAATTTTTTGCAATAAATGGTTATTTTGTAAAATATCAAGATAAAGTCGGGGATATTTTGATCTCTTTATTTGAAATTTAATCCATATGGCCATGATGAAAAATCGGCATTGGTGTAGCTGGTTCACATATGTATTAAGATAGCCATGTTATAAGTACGTATATATACAGCATGTAGTATTCGGTGAAAGCTGCCACCTTCAAAAAATAAGTCAGTGCTTGCGTTGTTGCTGTAGATTCATGTGACTGACCAAAATGTTGGTGTCAGCATTTAAAATAAGCCTAAGTAATTTGATGTTTATATTTATATATTTATATTTATATATTAATATTTATCTACGTGGTTCACATATGTATTAAGATATCCACTTTATAATTACATATATATAAAATAATATTAACTCAAAATTATTATTTTAAAAATTAATGGGATGTTTATTTTATATATTTACCTTTATATATTAATATTTATCTACCTGGTTCTCATATGTATTAGGATAGGCATTTTATAATTATATATACATCAAATAATATTCACTCAAAACTGTCACCTTTGACAAATAAGTCAGTGATTGCGTTGTTGCTGTAGATTCATGTGACTGACCAAAATGTTGGTGTCAGCATTTAAAATAAGCCTAAGTAATGGAATGTGACCATATGTGGGCAGCAAGAAAATTCTGGGGGTGCAAGATTTTTTAAAGGTCAAAAAATGGCCTTAAAAATGGTGGTATGGCGATAAAAACACCAGTTTTCGACGTTTCTCATCAAGCACTATCCATTGGCATCAAAAAATTGCGAAAAAAACGAAAAATTTTTTTTTCCAAAATTGAATTTTGGGGGGGGGGGTATTTTGGTTTCTGAGGGGGGTATTTTGGTTTCTGGGGGGTTCATACCCCCCAAACCCCCACGCCCAGGTGTGGATGTGACTCGCGTTGTTCACTCCGCTCGCTTCGCTCATTGCATCCCATTACTAAGGCTTGTTTCAAATGCAGGCACCAACATTTTGGTCAGTCCATGATACTAAGCCTAATAAGCAGGTAAACCAATGCAAAACATTACGAATACCTTGCCTTCTTCATTTGAATGAACTAACATTAGTTGATTGGCTAAGGTTCTGGGCTTTGATGCAAGAAGTCCACACTTTGAATCCGATTGGCAGTTACTTTCTTCCACTACATAGGATGCTATGAACTGCATACATATGCCTTCACAATATGACTATCTTAATACATATGTGAACCTTCTACACGAATGCCAAAAAATCGCTGGAAAAAATTAAGTAAAATGTGCTAAAATCTAAAAATCAAGCTAAAATCGTGGATATTTGGATGTCTTAAGTTGAATGTTGGTACCCATGGCCATGATGGAAAATCGCCAGAAAATGAATAAATTGGGTAAATTCTGGAAAATGAAAATTTTCCTATTTTTGAATTTTTCCACTAAAAATTATTCTTTGTTGGCAATATTGCCAAAATTGCTGACTTTAATCTGTGAAAGCGCCGATATTGCCAACAAAAATTGGTGATGTTGGCGATATTGACAACCACTGTTTCTTTTGTATTTGGCAAAGATTTTTCCCAATGTACAAAGACTTTTTTGGACTGTCTTTGTACATGTACAAAGATTGTTGGGAAGACAAAAACTGCAAAAAAGGTCTAAAATTCTCAATAATTATCAGTGCATCGCGCCGAAATGAGTAATTGTGTTTTGTATATACCTTTATAATGGCAGAAATTGCATTTCAAAACGAAAATTGTCAAATTTTAGGCGCTTTGCGCTGTTTTAAGACGATTATTAGTGATTTTTACATTTAGATACCCAGAAATTAGCTAAAATACGCTATCAAAAGTCGAACATCTGTTTTACCACACTAAAATCGCTACTGTACTATATTATCGTACCCAAAAATTTGTGTGTACAAAATGTAGAAAGATTTTTGGAAAGACAAAAACTGTTAAAAGATGTGAAATTTCTGAACATTTTCGGTGCTTCGCGCCGAAATGAGTAATTATTGGTCCTATATATCTTTAAAATGGCAGAATTTGTATTTAAATTGGAAAAATGTCAAATTTTTCGTCGCTCCACGCCGTTTTGAGACAATTTTTTAGTAATTTTTGAGTCAGAAACCCAGAAATTAGCTAGAATACACTATTAAAGATCGAAAACCCCTTTTTTTACCTCACTAAAATTGCTACTGTACTATATTATAGTACACAAAAATTTGCATGTAGAAAATGCTTAATGACTTTTGGGGGCCATCTTTGTACATGTACAAATGGTCTTTGTACAAAAAACACTTCTTTCACCCTCATTTTTGGAAAGAAAACTAATTTTTTGGTCGTTTTTAGATTTTTGGCCATTTTTGACTAAAAATTTGATGTCATTTACCCCCTCCCCCATAAATATGGCCGTGGACCCCCATTTGAAATTTCAAGCCTGTGCTTGTATGCCTAGATACTAGGGATGGACCGGATCCAAAATTTTGAAAATTTCCTGTCCGGGTCCGGATCTTAGTCTTTCAAAATCTCGGGTCCATATCCGGATCTCAACAAATTAAAATTTTGGGTCCGGATCGGGGTCCACAGGTACTCTAAACTGTGCAATAATTATTTATATCTGCTGCTATATTAAATTATTATATTCATTGTTTTCAGATAAGATGAGGCTGGTAACATCAGTGTTTTTTGTACAAGATCCGTTTGTACATGTACAAAGATGGTCCCTAAAAGTCTTTGTACATTTTGTACATGCAAATTTTTGTGTACTATAATATAGTACAGTAGCTATTTTAGTGTGGTAAAATAGGGTTTTCGGTCTTTGGTAGTGTATTTTAGCTAATTTATGGGTTTCTGACGCAAAAAATTACTAAAAATTGTCTCAAAACGGCGCCAAAGCGCCATAAACTTTGACATTTTTCTATTCTAAATGTAAATTCTGCCATTTTAAAGATATATAGGACAAACAGTTACTCATTTCGACGCAAAGCGGCAAAATTCTTTGGGAATTTTACATCTTTTTACAGTATTTGTCTTCCCAAAAGTCTTTGTACATTTTGTACAGACAAATTTTCTGGCACTATAATATGGTACATTAGCGATTTTAGTGTGGTAAAAACAGAGTTGTTCGACTTTTATTAATGTATTCTAGCTAATTTCTGGGTCTCAAAGCACAGGTGGGCAATGCCGCGCCACCGGGTGGCGCCAGAAGGCACTTCGGTACCTTCAGAACCCCAGCTGGATGGCTTAGACAAAAACAGTTTTTGATTGGGGGGTAGAATTTTTTTACCCAAAAATAAAAAAGTGAGCAACTGATACAACCAACTGGCCAACCAAACAACCAACCAACCGGCCAAACAACCAGAAAACCAGCCAACTAACCAACCAACTAACCGGCCAACTAGCCAACCAACTAACCAGCCAACTAGCCAACCAACTTGCCAACCAACTAGTGATCGACCGGGGCCCCGGCCCCGGCAATCCCCGGCCATTTTTGAGCATCCCCGGCCCCGGCCAGGGCAAGGTCAAAAAATGGCCGGGGCCGGGGAAAAATTTAGTGTAATTCGTATTTTGATACAGGCTGTGATACTGGCACTTATTTATCAATGAGCAAGTATTAATTTTGAGAACTGTACTGATTAGACCATATGTATACTTACTTAATCCTCTACTGAAAAAATGTTCAGGAAAATCTGCATGTTTTTGATTCCTCCACTTAACTTATTTAAACTAAATGCTACTTTTAACTCATTCATTCATAGCCATGGCTAAAAGATGTAGAGTTGACAAATACGTTCTATTTCTAGTTGGAAATTGTGCGTTTTCGACAAACTATTTTTACAAAAAACACTTTTACATTCAATTGAATGGGAACCACGGGCTTTAAAACGCGTTTCTTTTGTAATAGTTATTAGGATGGAGGTTAATTATAGGCGAATGTACGCTACAGAATTGCGTCCGATCCGATAAACTTAATATGTCTCAAATAGTTTCCTAAGGTCCAATGTTGAGGGGGGGATGAAATCCCAAATTGGAGGACCAGAAAATTAAGTGGTGGACTATTATTAGCCGACTCTATTTTGTTGTACGAGCCTCTTGTGTTTGTACAAAGATCTCCGAAAAGGTCTTTGTATGAGCTAACAAATTTTTTGTAGCTATATTATATAAATATATTTTCAAACATTTTTGCTTATATAATATGGTACAGTAGCGATTTTAGTGTGGTAAAACAGGGTCTTTTGACTTTTGATTGTATATTTTAGCTAATTTCTGGGTTTCTAACGCCAAAAATTACTAAAATTGTCTCAAAACGGCGCAAAGCGCCTAAAAATTTGACATTTTTCCATTCTAAATACAGTCGAACTTGCTTAATGCGTACACCCAAGGGACCAAGCCCTTCTGTATGCATTATCCGAGTGCACACATTATCCGAATACCCCGGATTTTAACAAGGAATACACTATCATGCGATAAAATCATTTTTTTAGGAAAAATATAGCAATACAAGTCTGCTTTAACATATTTTCAAGCTTAAAGTCACAAAAATTTTCGATATCATTCATTTTGCTGAACAACTTTGTGTCACAATTGTCCTGTGCCATTAAATTCGTATGTTCGATATACTCAGTTTTAAATCCTGATAGCTCGGAACCGTTTCTGTTTCTCCTAGATCGTCCAGGTCACGAAACTAAATATTATGCACATTTTAAAAACAAATAGGCGCAACACTCATCTCGATGTGCCTAAAGTTTTCGCATAACCACAGAACTTGCGGTGATTTGTCAACATTTTTAAATTTGTCCCCAGAGAAACTTCGTTTTTTGAAAACGCCATGACCAATCAAAAATAACAATTCGTTTAAGGCTTAATCCCCCTAAAACTTTAGAATTCTAAGCTTTTCAAAGAAAGCTAAAGATCCAGACTAAAAATTATACACATTTGAGAAAACAGGCTCGCACAACACATAAGTCAATTTGACCAAAGTACTCGTATAAACAAGGAACTTTATTAGAAAAAGAAAATGTATCAAAATTTAAAATGATGCACATTAAAGATAGCAGAGTGACGCAAAGATTTCGAGCTGATCGCATTATCTGAGGTGAAAAAATACATGTTGTATGCATTAAGCCGGGTAGTTTAACATGCAGGCATGGGCCCATGGATGAAATCGGCTGTACGCATTACGCATTAACCGAGTACGCATTATCCCATGCTATTGCCTTATGTTTTACATGGCCTTTCGGTCCGGACCTAGCAATACTGTACTCATTATGCGAGAAAACGCATTATCCCGTGTACGCATTATCGAAGTTCGACTGTGCAAATTTTGCCCTTTTAAAGATATATAGGACAGACAAGTTTTCAAATCGGAGCGAAGTGCCGAAAATTTTTTCGAATTTACCACCTTTTTACAGTTTTTATCTTCTTGAAAATCTTTGTACATGTACAAAGATTCTCCTGAAAAAGTCTTTGTACATCGGGAAAAATCTCTGGCGGATACAAAAAAACACTGTTTTGTACATGCAAATTTTTGTATACTTTAATATGGTACAGTAACAATTTCGATGTGGTAGAACATATTCGACCTTTAGTAGTGTATTTGGCTAATATTTGGGTTTCTGAATATTTGACATTTTTCCATTTTTCCATTCTAAGCGCAGTGTTGCTTATTACAAGATTTAATTCGCATATTACAATTTTTGTAATATTTCTGATTTTGTAGTACAAGTTGTTTTAGCTTTCTCAGTCGAGTTTTATGTGTGAATTCCATCAAAAGCTCATAAAAATTTCGGCACTTCGCGCCAAACTAATATTATCAACTAAATTCAGGCCGAATTATCACATTTAGAACCACAATTTTTTTGTATTTGGCGAAGATTTTTGCTGATGTACAAAGACGTTTCAGGACCATCTTTGTACATGTACAAAGATTTTTGGAGAAAAAACTGTAAAAAGGTGTAGAATTCCTTATTGCAAATTCTATTATTTTAAAGATTTTCAGGGGTAAGCGGCTGTAAAAATGGAGCCGCGTACCCCTTCCCCTGAAAATGGCCGAGAAATATACAAGTTACAGGGGTTTGGGCCACCCCCCATCGACGCTTTGAAGCCCCGAACTTTCTTGAAAGTCAGAAAATATTTGATCACCCTCTCCCATTTTTTGGCGAAAACCTGCGCTTTTTTTTGCTATTTTTATGTGTTTTTTACCATTTTTGATTTAGTCGCTAACCCCCTCCTTCTAAAAATGGCGAGGACCTCTATCCTAGATTTCCAGCCGTTACATGGATACTGAGGGACCCTCATAAAATTTTAAGCGATTACATGCATGTTTTATTGTGATAGTTTCTCAATTTACTCTAGCTCACATTCTAAAATAATGTACCACTTCGTGAAATTCTAATAGATAGGTACACTTTTGCCATACTAAAAAATTAAGTTCAAAAAATTCAAAAGGTTTTCACCAAAAATCGTCTGACGGTGACTTGTGTCTTGGACCCTGAGGGGGTTATACCCCTCCCCCTTATGGGAATGTGTGATGTCTCATTTATTACATCCAATACCTATTGCATCTAATCGCTACAGCAGCAGTAGCAGTAGCGAAGATTCAAATGATATAGAGTGTGCTAATAGTAGCGACATGACTTTATTGATGATTCAGACAATGAAACACTGAACTAAATTTTTTTCTTGTGACATAAATAGTAATAAAACTTGATATGAAAAGGCGCACCTAACTTTGCGCTAGCCATTTACTACTGAATGGAGCAGTCGCTCATTATTTCTTTTCCTATGCCCACCCCAAGTATGTGTCATGCAATAATATTTTCCTTGTCTGACCCCGGCCAGCCCCGGCCCCGGCCCCGGCCCCGGCCCTGGCCCCGGCCCCGGCCCCGGGGCTGGGGCCGGGGATTTTTTCCAGCCCCGGTACCGCCCCGGCCCCGGCCAAAAATGTCGCCCCGGTCGATCACTACAACCAACCAACTAGCCAACCAACCAATAAAATAGCCAACCGCTCAACCAACCAACTAGCCAACCAACCAACCAACCTCAACAAAAGGGACACCGGTACCTTCAGAACCAAATTTCATCGCCCAGGTATGTCTCTAAGGGCAGAAATCACTGAGAATTGTCTTGAAACGGCGCGAAGCGCCGAAAAATTTGACACTCTTACTTTTGAAATGCTATTTCTGTCATAATAAAAATATGTAGAAGACACAATTACTGAATTTTTGCGAATTTCAGACCTTTTTTGCAACTTTTTGTTTTCCCGAGAATCTTTGTACATGCACAAGATTTTGTACAAAGATGTACAAAGTAAAGTAAGAAGTACAAAGAAGTAAATGTATGTATATATGTAGTAATATACTATGTACTTTGTACAAAGTACAAAGACGGTCCCAAAAAGTCTTTGTACAACGGTAAAACTCTTTGCCGAGCACAAAAAACGACGCTGGGTAACATGATCAGAAATCATAAATAAATAATCAATGAATAATACTGTTCAAAATAAGGCTAAGCTAGCTTTGATCCTATGGGTTCATGATAAATGGATTTGCATGATGTGCATAGCTCATTAGAACGTTTTTTTTAATGTTCATTCAATGAAATGAATTAAAGGATACATCTGCATATGGTCCATAGTTTAATGCTGCTCCACTAAATCAATTCTTATCATGAAAGTTTCTTCCAATTTTTCAATACTTCTAGTATAAGCTATTTCGAATCTCATCATGTCAAAACTCAGCCTTCGAGCGCCACTCTGCCATCATGATTAATACTCTATTTGAATAGATGCAAATAAAAATATACAGAGTATTTTCGCTCCAAAATCCGCGCTTCTATGTTGATTCTCGAAATAGAAAATACGTGACGCATAATACCGCATGAATGAAAGAAAATACAAAAAGATATTAAATTTAAATGGTAATTGCGACAGCCTGGTTCCGCCGGCTCAACGCCATCCACGTAATGTTATAATGTTTAAGCACTACAGTTGTATGCCATAAACCACATCGCTACGTCTAAGTTGAATAAAATTTAGGAAAAAACATTCATCGGTCCGACTTGTTAAACCTCACTCACTCACTCACTGCTATATAAACCCTGGCGCAAACATATTTCAATTTTTCCAACCAGCAATTTTTGGGATTTAATACTTATTTCTCAGTTTACTCAGAAAACAGTTTGACTCGGTTCCTGAAAATTCATAGTCTTCGGGTCCGGGTCCGGAACTTTACTTTATAAAATTTCGGTCCGGGTTCGGATCTTTACTTTCGAAAATTTCGGGCTGATCCGGATCCGGGCCGATCCAGAAAAATCGTCGGATAGTGCCGGATCCGGGTATGGATACTTGGACTCGGTCCATCCCTACTAGATACCTATTTAACAGAGTCTGATCTTTCCAAATTGATTTAGGTTAATGATTTATTTTTTATTTGCAGGGTTGCTTTAAGTACTTTTAAAGAACGCAGATATGCCAACAATTTCCGTGAAAAAATCCTGGCTTGACCTAAAACTTGGAAAGGACTACAGTAATCTCTGTGATGCATTTTTTGTTATAGTTTCCTATGATTTTTACCGCATATTTATTTCAGCACAAGAGGAATTTGATGCTCTTTGCTTCGATTATGGATTGGAGTTAGATGAAATTGTAAGAAATAGAAGTATGATGTAGTATCGCACAGTGTTTCGAGTCTGTGACATTCATGTATGGAGAGGCAGATCAAAAACAAAGGACAATAATATTATTATTCAAATTTATTTCATTTGACTTTGAGCATTAAAAGTTCCATTTTGCCATTGAAATGAGCTAAAACTGTTTACAAAACGCATTTTTACTATACAGAAGCATTTGAAGTAGATCGACTTCGTCATTTTACTTGCAAAAAGTATAAAAGTATACGTTTTTGCGGGTCCCTAATTCTAGACTTTTGCCTCGTTGTTAATGCTTAATTTTGTATCCGAGATATAAATTGGTAGGGATGGACCGATTATAAAATTTCTAAAATTTCGAGTCCGGGTCTGGATCTTCAGTGTTACACTCATATGTGGACAGCATCAAAATTCTGGGGATGATGCAAGATTTTTCAACATTTCTCATCGAGCACTATCCATTGGCATCAAAAAATTGCGGAAAATAGCAAAAAAGAATTAAAAATCCAATTCTGGGGGTATCGGCCTTCCGGGGTTGCATACCCCTAACCCAACACGCCCACGTGTGTTGTAACCTATCGGGTTCGGGTCTAAGCTGCCTTTATCTACTATATATTTGTGAACGAGTGTTTGTGTGTTCGGGTTTGGCTCCGGCCCCATAACACTTGGTGGGCTGACGTTTCGGCCCGAGCTCGGCCTACCGGCTGGGGGTGTAGTAGCGACATTTAAATTTCACCAAATCCACCCATGTACCCTGTACAGAGGTGAAGCGGGAGGCGTTCCTATGCTCAAGCATGGCCGATTTCAGGACAGCCCATAACATGTGCCATAACATGCAGTGAGATAAGATATGAGATACCCTCTGCTATAACATATGAGTGATATAAGATATTAACGTGATACTTGACACCCTTCGCTACAACAAATGAAAAATTTATAAAACATCAAAAATATGGTTTGACTAAAGAAATTTTCCAGAACATCCCAAAACATCAAAAATATGGGTTTGACCAAAAAAGTTTCCAGAACTCCCCAAAACATCAAAAATATGATTTTGGCTAAAGAATTTTCAAAACCAGTCTGTAACGTCAAAAATATGGATTTGATCAAATAAATGTACAGGGGTGAAGCGGGAGGCGTCCCTATGCTTAAGCATTGCCGATTTCGGGACATGACCGATTTTTTTCCAAATTTCGAAAATCGGAATAAATTCAGCTTTACACTATTTTTGGGTTACAGTACTTTTGCCGCTGCGTGCGTTATAACATAGGATATAACATATAACGTTATAAAATAGCTATCAGGCCTAAGTTCAGCCCGGGCAACGCCGGGTAGCTCAGCTAGTAATTTATATAATACAAGCCATTTTTATAAATACTTATCTTAAATAGGGATAAGTTTCTTGCTAGCAGTGCGATCTTGTAGTTTCAGAGCTTTTTGCGATAAGCTTTTTATTCTGGAACTTTCATTTAGGAAGTGGTTTATCCTACCTGAAGCCTATCTAGTTATAAAAACATTAAAGACATGCGGGCGCATCCATTTCCTGGAATTCATTTTTGGGGGAATGGCCAAAACATTGAAAATGTATATGCATCCATAAACGATTTTACCTGATAAAACGACGATTTTCACGTGACGTGTTGTGCATTTCTGGATCACTTTTGTAGTTTGTAGTGTGATAAATGAACAGGAAATGAGTAATTCGGCAAAAATTGTGGGAATTTTACTATTTTGAACTGAATTTCTTAGCCGCTATGCAAAAATCCTTTGTATTATAAAAATCTAGTGCAAAGTGCGGTAAGATTTTTACATTTCTAATCTTTTTGAGCTCACTTTTATTATTTTCTAAAAATAAGCTATAAAGGAAGTATCTGACGCGATGCGATGCACCGGAAATTTTCCACATGCGTTCCATTAGGCTTAATCTTAGCTTTCTGAATATAAGCAATGCGGTATTAATACTGGGTGTATTGAAACTAAGCGTAAGGGGGGGTTCCATTCATGCACATAGGGGATGAGGGGGTTATTACACTCACTAAAGGGTCAGCCAGTTGGGTACAGTCCATCGATTTTGAGCTGATAAAAATTTTTTTGTATAATTTTTGAGGTGAAAAGCAGTGAAAAAGTCAAAAATTTTCCGGCATGGATTAATATCTTTATGTACTTTTTACTCAAAAAGCGCGACCTTCCTGAATTTTTTAGTCTTAAAAGCAATATAATACAGTCAAAATGAATTCAAAATGCTTTAAAAATGCGATTATATTACAAAATAACATTTTGTAGGCCATTTTGACCATTTCTTTCATTTAAACAGCCAAGAATCATGAAGATTAATGAATTCACTGTTTTGGATTTCTGGGATTTCGCCCTTGCCCCCACTGCTGATCCTGACCTTATGCGCCTAGCGGGCTACGGGAGAACCCATAAAGTTCCAACTAAAATAAGACACGTACTTAACTAGAAAGAGCATTTAATTCCGAATAAGTAAGTAGGCTAAAACGAGGTGTGGCCGCCATTGGCAGCGCGAACAGAGGCAAATGGCAAAGCCGTTTACGATAACAAATTTTCAAAAAAGTAAGTTTTATATTCCATGTCACTGAGCGCCAATTCAAGTTGCTTTCGCGTGTAAAGTTTGCTTCGAATATCGATCAGGACCGTGTTTGACATGCATTTTAGCATCAATCTTATGCCTAATTTCTTTTCCAACCTGTTCAACTGGGTTTGGTCAGGAGAATTTCCCGGTCATGTGTCATTTCCCCAAAATCGTTCGCTACTGTTTTGCAACAATGCTTGCGCGGCATTCGCTCGCATGCAGGGCGCCTTGTCGTTGACAAATGTGGTTTCCCCAGCAACGGGGAAATATGCCCTATCTGCTTTTTAGAGCGTTTAGCTCAATCTGTTTCCTTCTGAAGATAATAAATGTAGAAAAAGTTATCTGGCGAATGACTTTATGTGGCTGATCTTCTCACAATCGTTTTGTGATTATTTGCTTCAAAATTGAAAACAAAAGTGGAATATGCAAAATGTATACATGCCTAAAGCGCATCATTATTGTTATTGTTTGTGAACCTCTGTACGGAATCGCGTGAGTCATTTGAAACCGTGCAGCCGCAAGCTCCATTAGCTTGTAAAAATAATTACTCGTACCAATCAGCGAGACGCAACATTTTCTAAAAGCGGAAAATCGCATGCACTAAATTATTGATTGCGCTTGTTAATGTTCTTGTGCGCTTATGACCTTTCCGAGTGAATAGTAAAAAATATTTGACACGGGTCCAGAAATTTAAGAATTCCGGGTTCGTGTCTCGCAGCTTCCAAATTTTGGCTCCGGGATTTCATCTTTCAAAATTAATGGTTCTGGTCCGTGGACTCAGTCCACCCCTATATATTGGTATTCCCGGCCAGACAGGCACAGCATGGGAATTTTGGGGGGCTGAAATCTTTAAGTGCCTTTTTCGGACCCAAAAATGGTGGGTACGCGTCAATAACCTTGTTTTTTGGGGTTTCTGACAATGCTGTATCATTCTTGGGCATAACGTAAGAAAATGTCGAAAAAAATTAAAAATTTATTAATTGAACAAAATATAGTAAAAACATCAGTATATTGGCGCAAAGCGCCGAAAGTTTGACGCATTTGAGCATACATTTTGTCAGCTAAAAACTCTTAGAAGACTTTTTCAACGAATTTTCAGGAAATTTAGGGAAACTTTTGGAAAAATTGCGGATTGCGGGGAAAGGGGTTGAAAAATTTCTGCGGAGGTGAAAATTTTTCTCGAGTGGGTTGAAAACTCCACCAATCCTATCTATCCCGAGATCATGTATGTCCCGGCACAAAATAGGCTATATCTCCCAAATATTGAGCCGTCGTTAACCTAGTTTTGGACAAAACTTGAAAAAGCTTATCCTGTAAGGTGTGATTTGCTATGTATTTCTATTGTTTAGTCAAGATATTTTACCAAGTCTTGCCCTTTTAACGGTGCCTGAGCAAAAACGCATATAATTGTTCGGAGTTCAGCCCTAAGCCCATGATATTAGAAATCTTGCGCTTGGTCACATTTTCTGTGGGATAGATAATTTTACTACAAATCGGGCCGCTATATGACTTATGTAGATATTTCGATTTTGAGATTTTTTATTTATCGAAATCGGGTTTCATTACCTTTTTAATTTGTCTCATTTGCATTTAGCGTTTGTCGTTTTTAATAAGGGGAAAACTGATTGCGCTTTAGCATGATACGACAGTTCACAGATTTTGATAGAAGAATAGTGAAATTATTTTTAGAAGAATAGAAAAATAATTTTTATATTCTGTGCGCAGAATACTTTTAAAGTTGACATCTTGTTTAACGGTATGTTATCATTCTCTTGGAGCTATTGCGCTTTGTTTTCTCAGACTACTGACAAATTGATCGCTGACCGGGAGAAAGGGGTCATTAAGCAGGCTAGTTCAAAAAATGACCAAGAGGAACCGTTGGTATACAAAATCGAAGTGCCTGCGAATCGCTATGATTTACTTTGCGGCGAAGGCATCGCGCAAGCTTTGCGCGTCTTTCTTAACAAGTGAAAACTATATACAGGGTGTTTCAAAAAAGATATAATACTAAAAAAGATATACTGTAACGTATATTCAAAATTAGCAATTAAAATTTTACCAGACTGCAGTTTAATGCTTGTTTGCTTGTTTAGTAAAATTTTGTAGAATAGGAAACGTTTTTTCTAAATCCAGTGCTTTTCTCCTAAAACTATAAAGTTCGTATTTTGGCGTGAAGAATCTTTACAAAGTTTTTTTTCAAAAATTGAGACTGTCACTTATAATTGCTTAACGAATGCATTATACTGCCAAAATTTTAAGCGTTTCGAGACACAAAAAAATACAAAAAAAAAACAGAAAATTTTATCTGAGACACATGAATATTTTTTGTTTAAAGTTGCAGTAAGCGGGGAGCTCCATTGCCTGTTTAAGCTTCGAACGGCAGTCTTGAATAGAAGCGGAACTGATCGACGGAGTCATTGATTCTTTTTCTGACAGACGTTTCCTGCCTCCGAAATTTGCTTTTTTAAGTGTGCAATATTCTTAATTCAAATTTTTTGCAAGAATTGTTGCCCGAATTTTTCTACGGGCTGTCAGATATCATCATTTTGGCAAAAATCATTAAACAAATTTTGCGCCAAAACTTGAACTTAGTAGTTTTAGGAGAAGAACTCTGGATATAGGGAAAAACTCTTTCTCATGTTATAGAATTTTATCGGATGTACTACATTCTTGCAAACATTCAATGGCTTATTTCAAGTAGACACCTTTTCTGGTAAGGTATTGAAACACCCTGCTAGTAAACAATATTCAAATTTATGCATAAGCAAATGTTTTATTATAGGAAAGATCTGCGGGTAGTCGAGTAACTTATCAACAATATATTGAATTGATAAGAAAGTTTTCTGATCTCTAATAATTAGCATTTACTGATGTATAAGGACTTGAATCAAGTTGTCAGCGTTGCCTGATGCACCCAAGTGTATTGCTTGTATATGAAAATTTCTTTAGCAAAAATTTTGATTTAGCCGGTAAATCTATGGTTTAATTTTGGGGGAGGCGCGATTAATGTGTATATTTTATGCTTTTATCCATTTTCATCATGATATAATGACATTTACTGACTTTCTTGGCGCTCTGAAAATTTTATTCTCTACTTCAGTAGATTGGTTTATGTACAGAACAATCATTATTCAGTCCGTATTATACGTGGGCGGCAAGAAAATTCTAGGGGGTCAGGATGGGTGAAATTGCAAAAAATGTTACTAAAAACAGAATTCTGGGACGGTCTACAGTTATCTGGGGTGGGGGGTTTCAACTTCCTGGGGATGTATAAAGCCCCCAACCCACCTCACCCACGCCCGTGCGTGGTCCGTACTGCAATGATTTCTACTTTTTTCGACTTTTCTGTCGATTTTGGCAACTAGTTTTTTCGCATTTTGCATAAATGCTTCCGAAAATATTTAATTTTTTCGTATCACAAGTAATTATGTGCGTCGGGAGACAAGAAGAAACCGCTACTTCAAGCATAATTGACGTATTTTTTACAATTTACTACATTATTTCAGTAAGATTTGGGGTCCCGCTTGCCCAGACCTGTCCGACAATGTTGATCTATCACTGAGTTAGTTTATTTATTGATCAAGAGGGGCATATCTATGGGGTATACAAATTTTGGAAGCTTGGGCACTTTAGCTGTTTAAAATTTTGAAAGTACCTAATTCTTGAAGCGTAGTTGAAAGACCCCAGAATAGCATTTAGCATATTTTTGAGCTAATAGACCGAAAATTTTTAGGCGCTTCGCGCCGAATTTATTGTCTTTGCATAATTTTTGTCTTCCAACAGCCCAATTTTGTTTAAGCATGGCGAATACGTTCGACGCTCTATGCGGGAGAATTTATTTCCCGCATTGTTTTTCGTTGCAATGAACCACAATTGCGGATAGAACGAGTTAAATAATTTTTTAGCGGGGTCGAGCGAGGACATAATCTTAACAAATCATTTGTATGGCCATTTTCTACGACATGAATTTCCAAAATCATAGAAAATTTTTTTAATTTTTAAAAAATTTGTCCTTTTCCAATACGTAAAGCTCGCTGAGAAGCGCCCAGAGACATGTTTATTTTTAGCCTACAAGCGGTTGTTGGGTTATTTGACTTTAAAGTATGAAACCTCCAAATTCGGAGGGTCGGCTACATGCCTGAGTAATTTTAACAAAGGTTCTCGAACGAAAAATCAAAAATGTGTAAAGCGGGACTGATGGACCGCTAGAATAGATGTCAGCTTATTTTTTCAGCTCATAGGCCCAAAATTTAACACATTGGTTTAGTTAAAATCCAGTTGAATTTCTTCAGAACCGTTCTCTTCAATGCGTAGATCTTTCCGTTAAATGTTCAAAAACATTATTATTATTGTCCATCTACGAGTGGCTATTGAGGCGTCCGACTACAGAAAATTTTCTTCGCCCACGCCACGCCCCCCCCCTCGCTTCATCCCCTATTCGGAAGGCCAGCTACGCTACTTTATTATAAGTACTAATTGTACGCCTATCGATTGATCTATTTATTACCCATTTAGCGATCGCGTAGGTCAAAGGAATAGCGTTAAAGGTTAATTTTGGAGCAACGAAATCTGACTACGAAAAATCCAAGTATTGAATTAATTGTTTAAATCCGATTTGTCAAAAAGGAATTTTTTCTCAATAGAGGACGGCTTCGATAAAACGTAGTTAAATGCGCAGTTCGAATCGCTCCGCGTACTTTACACTACTTTCATTAACATTACTCGATGATATCGCAGACTCGTTTCGAGTTTAAAACTATTTTTAACCGATTTCAGGCAAAAAATGCCCGCTTATAGGACAATTCGCGATAAACGTGGGCGGCTCGAACGAATAATAGTTAAATCCGAGGTGGGCCGATTACGTAATACGATACGTGTTGTTTAAATTTATTTCATCATAAACGTCCGTCCTCTAACGGCCGCTAATCGTTCAAATTTTGCGACGAGAACCGCTCTCTTTGAGGTCCCCCGTCCCTGATTTTAAACAAAAGCGTGTTTTAAACTTTTTTTTATTTTGGCCGAAAATCGAAGTTTATTCGCCCCCTTCGTACTAGCGGCCGTCTACGATGCGTGATCTCGAAGATTTCAATTCCGACATTTTTAGATTTTTAAAAATAATTGTAGAAAATTTCCCCATTTGATCGTCTTTAGAGTTCGTTGGGTGAAAAGTGTCATTTTTGGAGCTTCGCTCTAAACGGTCAATTTTTACTATACTTTTCTTGAAATTTTTTAAAGTTCTATTTATTTTGTACGAACGCCGAACAACGTCAGAAATGCAAAAATGTTCCTTTTGATTCTTATCGATCGTTTTTCGGACGAAAGGCGATTGAAAGAATTTTTCGGATTGCGAAAATTCAACCCGCTATATCAGTGGTGGATCCAGGATTTTCCTAAGAGGGGGGCGGTACCCCTAAGGGGGGCGGAACCATGACTTGGGCGGAAAAATTAGCCATTTCAACCCAAAAATGGCTAAAAATCGCTCTAAAATCCTTAATTTTGCGCACTATTTTGGGCCAATGGGGGGGGCCGCCCCCTTAAATCCGCCCCTGCGCTATATTCGCATTGTAAACAATTAGATTTTCGAAATTGCCAGTTTTTCAATTTTACTATCTTAGACGAATTAATGCAAATTATTACGATGTTTTATCACGCGTTCGTATTTTTCGGTTGCGGTGAATCGGTGAATTTGGGCTTTTTTAAGGTTTTGGACATTAGGCCGGTGGTCGTGGCGGCCGTTTTACGCGACTTGACCTTAGACGCGACGACGTACAATAGCCTGATCGATTTGCAAGACAAGTTGCATCAGAATTTGGGCCGCAAAAGAAATCTGGTCTCGATCGGCACTCATAATTTGGACGCCGTCCGAGGCCCTTTCGTTTACACGGCCGTCCAACCCGATCGCCTCAAATTCAAACCCCTCAATCAAACCGCCGAATTTACGGCCAGCGAGATGATGAAGCTTTATTCGGTCATTGCTTTACCGTAGCATTATTGTTCGTATTTAATATAAATGAGTGAAACGAAACGACCGCTTAAAATGCGTTTCATTTTATGCTAAATTAATAACATAATCAATACGGGATGATATTTAAATTTAAAATTTAATATTAAAAAAATTTCGTTCGCTTTCGTCCTAAACTGAATACGGAATAGACGGAAAAGAGTTACGGAAGAAAAAAGTTGAAAAGTTACAAACTTTGAATGGTAATTAAAGCCACCTAGCTGGCCGTCCTATTTTGGCGGAGACCAACACCAATTTTGGGGGGACTAAGGCCAAAAAGGCCAAACGTAGCACAAAATAGCGTTTAAGAAGTCATATTTTTCCGATTTTTCTGAATTTTGGGGGTCCGAACCCCTCCCCCTATTCCCACCAGACATATGTGCCTGGGTAATTAAAGTGGATGGATGGACAACAATGTGACGAATGAGAAATTGCTACTTTTCCAGAAAATTTGAAAATTTATTAAATTCAATAAATTTAAAGATCTAGAAAATTTATTAACGATGCAAGAAGTGCGGGGTGACTTGAATCGAAATTTTTGCTAAAATTTTACTTTACACCGCCGCTTTCACGCCCCGCTAACTTTGCAATTACTGGCGAGTATTTCTGTCATAATCCTCAAGTTTATTCAAGAGTAAACGCTCTCGTGGCTTAGATTACAGCTAAATTTGTAGGTACCGGATAAAAATAGCATTAGGAAGCGTAAAGTGTGGATAAAACTGATAGTTTGAAATTCGAAATGAATATTAATTATGTAGGCATAAAAAAGGAAAACGTGAAAAAACATAAATATTATTGTAAGCTTAGGGTTTTCTCTACACCTTATAACTTTGATGATTTGTTGATTTTTTGATCGATTTATTTTATTGATCGCTTTATTCGACCGACAGTCACCTGAGGCATTATTTGCACATCATAGAAGACAAGCCGCGCTACCCGGTCATTTTTGACAAAAACGACGTGGTTTTATCTATGCCGCCCATTATCAACGGCGACGCGACGAAATTGTCGACCGACACGAAAAACATGCTGATCGAAGTGACGGCTATCGATTTGACCCGGGCCAAAATCGTGCTCGACACGCTGGTCACCACGTTCAGCGAATACTGTAAAATACCGTTCACGGTCGAGCCGGTCGAAGTTCAGCAAGTGGACGGCTCCGTCGCCGTTTATCCGGAATTGAATTATGCTAAGTATCGATGATATAACATTAACTGGCGGGTTTAAGACAAATTCGTGTTTTCGACGTGCGAAAGTATAAATGATATAACATAGACTGACGGGTTTAAGACGAAATCATGTTTTTGACCGATTTTCTGTCGTGTCTTGCTTCGAATAAGCTATATTCGACTTTACGAATTACGGCGTTGTAACGGGCTTCGAAAAAACGGCGGCAAAACCTGAATGCTTCAGAATTTTTGCAATTAAACGTCGTTTACGCATCATTTTTTATCTAATTTTTTACAATTGCTTATTTTTTGGTCTTTTTTAATTTTTATTTAGATTGCTTTTAGTTTTTACCGTTCTTTCAAGGAATTGAATTATTGGACGTTAGACGTTTCGGTCGCCGAAATAAACAGCAAAGTCGGAGTAAAGTAAGATATTTTGGGCAAAATTCGTACAAAAGTGTGACACGGTGATGGAAAATTCCGACCCAAACTCGGTCATCTCCCCATCGGGCGCGTAACGGTGTGAAATTTTGGGTCGGGTTGCAATTTTTGGCCAAAAATAACAAGTAGGCGCCTTGATATGGCCGAAAACGCAATTTTTCCTTGAAAATCGGGAAAGGGGTCAAAATTTATTTGGCATTTACCTCGAGTGTACGATTTCCGCGACCCCCGTTACACGTATGCTCTCACCTTCCATGGACCGCGATTTTCACCGCTCCTAGCCATTTTTTTTGACGAAAACTCGCTTTTCTATGCTATGTTTACTTATATGTTTTTTTGCCACCTACGACCACCTGCCTACTGAGACTAGCCAAAACGCATGGTCTGAGGGGCATTTTTAGTGTTAAAAGTGATATAAATGCGGTCAAAATGGACTAAAATTGCTTTAAAAATGCAATATTACCACAAAAACGTTTAATGGGCTATTTTGACCATTTTAGTCGTTTAAACAGCAAAAGCAATGGTGAATGTTAAATTTACTGTTCTGGACTTCTAGCATTTCACCCCCCTGCCGACCCTGACCTTGTGCATCTATGCATTTTGTGGGTATCTGGCTGCTGCCCATGTATAGTGGCCAAATATATTCCCCTCTCAAATTATTGAGCCCTGACACCTTAATGATCACGTTTAGTTTAATTTTAAAGTCGCTTCTAGGATAAGTCGAAGACTTCGGCGAAGTCAAAATTTAGAATGCTGTTTAAATCTCTTGATTTTCCTGAAAATCAAAATAAATTTCGGTGTAATAGATTTGCGTCAGACTTCGATGGACAGTATTGAATCAGATAGGAAACTATAGCAATCATAAATACATATCACGCATGCACACTGGGGGTATCCTTGTACCACAACTTTTGAAAGGCATACCCCCTCGGGCCATTTACGGACCAGAACTTTTTGTGGGAATTTTGGAAGTGCGCCGAACGATTCGTAGCAGTATAATCTGAAGTAATTTTCTAGTAGTACTCTGGCCGTTCTTCATCCAGACACTTTTTTCCATTATTCTGTCCAAATTCGCTAGTCCGAGTCATTCCATCGTTCTTATTATCATTTGTTTTCATGCAAATTTAATCACGAATATTCAGGAAGAGTAAGATAACACGAATTATAGCTTTTTTACGGGTTGCGAGAGTGGGGGGGGTTTAGGAACGACTAAAATATCAAAAAAATCAACATAAAGTCGTCATTTAGCGCTATAATTAGCCATTAAAATTAATCATCTACCATCCCTTTCCCCGTTAGAAAAACTCGATTTGAACTTTGGACCGTGCGCGTGTATGATAAATATAAAGCTCGTTCAACATTGAAATTATACATTTTTCATTTCTTCGCTTAAATATTCCGCGTTGAAGTATTCTCATGCATATTTTCCATCGTAGCGTAAACTCGGCAAATTTTCAAACGCTACGATGATCAAAACGAATAATATAATTTTATTGAAACATGAAAAACTATGTATCGATTTTAAACAGGGCCGAATAATTAATATGCCGCACGTACCAAATTATTCGTTTGATTGTATATTTTCGGCAGTGAGCGTCGTAATTACATATAGACAATGAATTAAATTTTTTGAAGTGAAAAGTGTAGCTCGAGTTTTTAGTTTTGATCCAGGAGTGGATATAGGAGGCGGGGAGGCAGGCAGCCGCCCCCCCCCATAGGCCCAGAATAGTGCGCAAAATTCAGAATTTTTAGCGATTTTTGGGTTAAAACGGCGAATTTTTCCGCCCAAGTCAACGTTCCGCCCCCTTCCCCCCTTAGGAAAATCCTGGATCCGCCACTGTTCTGATCAAATGTACGCATTGAAGGCCCTTAGTCCGGACTACAGAAAAAAACCTTCCTTTAGAAATGCCAATTGTTTCAAAGTGCGATTTGACGATTAAAGTTGGAATATTTATAGTTTCCTGAAAAATTTAAGGTCAAATCAAACTAAAGAAAGAAAAATTAAGTAAAAGTTTGTTTTTGTTTCATCTAAATTTCGTATCACGCGTCTATTTTCCATTTTTCCAACTTTTTGTTTAATGCTAAATTTTATTCCCGTTTAGCCGCGATTGCTCCGCATCCGTTATTTCTTATTCCTCAGTTTCCTACTCAACATTTCTATTCAATTCGTTACCAAACCATTTCTCCGCAGACACGTAGCTGGCCCTCCTATTTGGGGGGACCAACACCAATTTTGGGGGGTCTAAGCCATAAATAGCACAAAATAACGTGTAAAAAGTCCTATTTTTCCGGTTTTTTTTATGAATTTTGGGGGTATGGAGTATGGACCCCCCAGTCCCCTCCCTACACCTACGTGCCTGTTTCTCCGACTAATTTAATTTTTCTTATTAACATTTACTATTTGATGTTTTATTCGTTGGCAAGTTTTTCATCGTTTTCCTATCATTATTCGACTACGCCTTATTTTTCGCTTATCGCTAAACCTAAACTCGGGCGAAATATGCGAGCTTCTCGAACGCATGTGCCTCACGGCGCAGCCGATCGATTCCGCAGCGGTCGCAAACGGATCGAAAACGATTTCGAACGGGTCGCCGACGGTTCGCGTCACGGTGCCGCCGATTCGCCACGATATTTTACACCGCTGCGACGTCGTCGAGGACGTGGCCGTCGCCTACGGTTTCAATCGCATTCAAATGGCCATTCCGCCCACTTCGACCATCGGGCGTCAATTGCCGATCAATAAATTGACCGATTTGCTCAGGCACGAAATTGCGCAGGCCGGTTTTACCGAAGTGCTCACTTTTTCGCTGGTAAGCGCAGTTTGAATCGTTTAGGAAAATTTTTAATTGATAATCTCAAGAAATTCAGAGTTTAAAAATTTGAAAATGTAAAAAAAAATTTTAAACGACTACATTATCCGCTACGGTAGTACGTTCCTACAGTAACCCTGAGCGATTCGTTCGAACGGAATAACGAACACTAGAAGAATATATAAATTACGAGCTACGATAATACGTACAGTAATGTTGAATGAGTCTGACGCACGATCAGTGGCGGATCCAGGATTTTCCTAAGGGGGGGGTACCCTAAGGGGGGCGGTAGCCCTGACTTGGGCGGAAAAATTAGCCGTTTTAACCCAAAAATCGCTCGAAAATCCTTAATTTTGCACACTATTTTGGGTCAATGGGGGCTGGACGCTCCCCCTCCTAAATCCGCCCCTGCGCTCGATAAGTACAATTTTTTCCTAGAGAAATTAGCTGATTAGTAGATGTATTAGTGTATTGTTTATAAGCGTAAATTTTGATAAATTATTGAATCGAGTGTTTAGGGTAACTTGGCTGGATAAATTGTTAAGTTGGAGAACTGTAGGTGGCGGAAGACGATCGATCGACCATCTTTATTTTAATTATTTTTTCTCACTTTAGTGCAGCAGAGACGACGTGTGGTCGAAGCTGAGAAAAGAGCCGGACGATAAAGCCGTGCATATCGCTAATCCGAAAACGCTGGACTTTCAAGTAGACGGCTTATGAATAAATTATTGCCCTCAAACGAATATTTCTATTAATTTTTACTTGAATGCTATTTTTTTCAAATTTCTCAAGTTTTAGCTATTCTTAAGGCGTTCAAGTTTTTGTTGCGTTTCGGAGACGCCCTCATTGAATATTTGGCGCCTTGAATTACGCAAATTTAGATTTTTAACAATTTGATTTAATTGTTTACGCTTCATTACGCTTATAGAGCTTGTTAGGGTTATATCTTTACCAACGTCAGCTCCTATTTCCGTCCACGCACGACCGACGTGTTAAACACATATCCCTTAACATGCTCTATCATCCTATGTAGCATATTAAAACGTAAACATTCGTGCCGAGCACTGTAACAATTTGATTTTTTTTTCTTATTTTCTTTGATTTTGCTAAGTTTACGCAAACTCGTTTATTTTAATTAATTCTTAATTTCTTTTTCATTTTTATAGGCTTTCAAATTTTTACCCGCTTTAGTAAAACTTTACGAAATTAAACAATTTCGATTAAATAGTTTGGCCTAAAATTTACAACTTAAGAAATCTAGTATATACGTATATTTAATTATTTGCTAGTTTGATTTTATTGGCTTATTAAATTTGTTTTAAATGACAAAAAATATGTAGTAGAGCGCGTAAAACATTTGAAAAAGAAAGTTTTAAAAATTTCTCGAACAACGAATTTTGATGTTTTCATTACTTTTGTCTTTAGAATTTTTCCATCACGTCAAGTTTTTGGGATAATTGCGTATTCAAATTTCTGAAAGCCGACTTTCTTAACGTTGTAGCTATGCAAATCTAGCAGCCAAAGTGATAATTCTCGCACTCAAAACTGTCAGCATATTATAACACGATCTTTCTCTTGATGTTAATACAGTGGTCGCCACGAATGTTTACGTTTTAATATGCTCCATAGGATGATAGAGCTTGTTAAGGCTTATATGTTTAACACGTCGGTCGTGCGTGGGCGGAAATAGGACCGACGTGTTAAAGATATAACCACAGCGTTGAGTTTACGAGATAATGTCGAGCTGTAAGAATATTAAATTTTAAGCCGATTTCAAATCTCTTTTGCGTTTTGCACTAGTCCTTCTAACTTTTTTAGAACCCGATGTTTTATTATAATGTACAAATTGTACAGTTTTTTGGAATTCACATTTTTTAAAATTTTTGAAAAATTGTTTTTAACAGCAAGAAAATGTCATAATCATTGCTAAGCATTTTTCTGTACTAAGAAAGTATACCTATTCAAAGTTTTTGAAACATTTGAGAAAGTAACAGTCGGCCAGTTTTGAAATTCGTTATGCTGTTTGATTTGCATTAAAAATGTTTTTTTTATTTTTACTCGTTTTTATAAATTTTTAGGTTTTTCGAAAACCAAGCGTGCTATTTAGCGCAAAACAAAGAACAGATTCAAAATCAGCGTAAAAAATCGTTTAAGAGGTTAAAATTATTCAGATACGAAAATATTAAGCTGCCAATATTGTTTGAGTTTTAAATATATGCAAATTAGGCGTCTCGTGTCACATCTAAAAACATTCAGAATCGGCACTCAAAACCAGTTAAGATCACGTAAAATTAATTCGTAAGGAAATTAGCCGTAATTCGGTGATTCAATATTCAAATTTTATGCTTTTATATTTTCTTCCTGAATTCTTTTCCTTTTTGCCGCATTGTGAAAACGTCGCTGCTCGTGTCCCGAATTAAAATTTCTTCTCAAATGTATCACGAAAATGTGAAATCTTTTGGACATACCTGCCTAATTATTTTGTTGCAATATGAAGTTTAGAAGCTTAAGGAATTTTTCTGATCTTTAAAATCGCTAGTATTCGAATGATCTTTTTTTACATCAAGGAATTGTTAGATTTGGAATGGTCGCATCAAAATTAAATTTTATGTGAATTTTGTGGGGGATATTTTGATTTCTGGGGAGGGTATTTCAACTTGTGGGGGTGGGTGCAACCCCTACGCCCATGTGTGATTGTCATACGTACATAGGTGCACAAGGTCAGGGTCGGCAGAGGGGCTGAAATACCGATAATTCAAGACAGCTAATCACGATTTTTTGCTGTTTTAATTATCGAAATGGTAAAAATAGCCTGCAAACCGTTTTTTCGGGATAATATCGCATTTTGAACGCATTTTTAGTCTATTTTGACCGCATTACATCACTTTTATCCCTAAAACATGCGTAAATCGATCTGTTTTTGGCGCTTTTTGGATATATGTAAAGTACATAAAAATACTCATCCGGCGCGGAGCGCCGAAAGTTTTAACATTTTTGCTGCTTCTGACCTCAAAAATGATGCAAAAACGTTCCATCAGCTCAAAATCGCTGGACAGTACCTGTTCGGTCGACCCTTCAGGGGGCTTTATAACCCCTATGCGCATGTATTGGGGATCGTCAGATGGGGCAAAACTGCTACAAATAGCTCAAAAATCTTTTCTGCATCAATTTTGCGAGTTTTTTACGAAAAAACTTGAGAGAATTTTCAAAAAATTATTCGCTTTTTTGCATCAGAAATAATTCAGTCTATCAAAAGAGAGCAGAACGCCGGTACTTTGAGCATAATTTACGAATTTTTGGTCAATGTTTGAAACGCTTAGGAAAATTTCGGGTTCCGCCCCCCCACCCTCCCCGTTAAAAAATCCTGGATCCGGCACTGGTATAAAACAGTTGAAAAGTGCAGGATTACAAATTTATGCGGCCACTTTCGCAAATATGCTGAAAATTCTGAACGCTTTTCTTATTTTTTCCAGATTGGCGTAAATTTTGAAATTTCTACTAAAAATTTATGTGATTTCGAAAATTTCCACCTCTTTAATCAGCAAAAAATGCAGAAATAATGTAGAATTCCGAAAAAGCGTAATTTGGAGAAATGTTATAATTTTTATGATTGATATTTTATTTACCTAAAGGGTGGATAATCCGTCCGAAATGTCGGCTGTACGTACTTTCATGTTTCGACCTATGTACAGACGATTGGAATTACGTCTATTTTTACTACTCACGTATGTTTATGCTATAATAAGCTTCTAGAGCTTGTTAGGGTTATATCTTTAGCACGTTGGTCCTATTTCCGCCCACGCAATCGACGTGTTAAACATGTATATGTAAGCCTTAACAAGCTCTATCATTCTATGGAGCATATTAAAACGTGTGGCGAGCACTGTACATACGATTGGAATTACGTCTATTTTTTAAGTACTGTCGTATTCAAATTAAATCTGCTTACGATGATCTATATTTATTCTTAATTAACGATGTTGGGCAGAGCTGAAATCTTACTCCTTTAATCAATTAATTTTATTAATTGTAATATAATCTATTTTGTATTGTTTATTAAGTGTTGGTTTTTTATGTTTTACGAAGTGTTTTTTATACCTTTTGTATCATTTTAAAGAAAAATTGCGAAACTTCGGCTCAGCGATGCTTACAGATTCATCCGTACGCTGTTTCCTTTCATATTTTATACTTTTTTTCCTCATTTCGTCCTAAAAATGTCATTTAATTCGATTTTTGTAATTTTGTTTACAAAATTTAAAAATTGAAGGTTGCTAGGACGACGCTTTTGCCGGGTATCCTGAAAACGATCGGATTCAACAAAGACGTCCCCTTACCGTTAAAGTTGTTCGAAATTCAAGACGTCGTATTGAAAGACGCGAATTCGGGTGAATTTAATGGAATTAATTATATAATTCACTTATTTAAATTTGATTTATTTTTGGCTTTTCGGCCGTTTTTTGTTGATTTTTTTTAAAAAATTTGAAAAAAAAATTTTTTAATTTATTTTTTTATCAATTTTTAAAAATTTTTCTTTTTTGTTGGATAGAATTGCCACTTCACGTTATTCTTTTGATATTTGAACGCTTTCGTATTGTACATATTAATGTTGTTTATTTTTCTTTAATATTTTTTTAATTTCTTTATTGTTGTAAAATTATTGTAGACGTGGGCGCCAAAAATCAGCGACGTTTTTGCGCCGTTTATTACGGTAAGACGTCTGGATTCGAAATTATTCACGGACTTTTGGACCGGTTCATGGAACTGTTGGCCATTCCATTTAGTAAAGAAATAAATGGCTATCATATCGAAGCCGCTGACGGTATTTTAATTTTTTCTATCTTTCGTTTATTTATTTTGCGTTATTTATTTTTCCGACTTTTCAAACATTCACTGAAAGCTCGATCGCGTTCAACAAATATAATAAAGAAAGTTTCAAATTAAATCAGCGTATCACGAGCACACCTGGGCGTGGGGGGTTTTGGGGGGTATGCAATGCACCCCCCAGAAGTTGAAATATCCCCCCCAGAAATCAAAATACCCCCAGAATTCAAATTTTGAAAAATTTTGTTTGGTTTTTTACGATTTTTTGATGCCATTGGATAGTGTTCGATGAGAAACGTCGAAAAATGTTGTTTTTTCCGCCATACGACCACTTTTAAGACCATTTTTTGACCTTTGAAAATTCCTCCCCCCTCAGAATTTAGGTGCTGCCCACCTATGGTGGAATCGCTTTTTTATGAATTATTCCACATTTTAACTAAATTAATGATTGAATCAACTGACTTAAATTGAATTTTGGCACAGATGCAACTTATTTTCCCGGTCGCTGCGCCACGATTTTGGGTCCGGGTCACGCGACCCTGGGCATTTTGGGCGTTTTACACCCGGAAGTGTTGTCCGCCTTCGATTTGACGCTGCCCTGTTCGGCACTCGAAATCAACATTGAGCCGTTCTTGTGATCTTTTTAAATTTTTGCTTCATTCGCTATTGTTTTCGTGTTGTTGGTTGTTTTATTAGCTTTTGTTTTGATTGTCTATCATCATGTAAACGATCGGGCTTTATGATTACCCTTTACAATCTGCCTATAGTCTGTTTCACATAACTTCGTGCATAAATTTTAAGAATTTTGATCGACAGTAAGCCGAGGGCTGCGATAATTATATATCAGGTTAATGCTATAATCGCAATCTGTCAGCTTTTTGTCGGCGATAGTTTTGAATTTTATGATCGAACTTGTGTGAAACAGACTATACAAGTCTGTTCCATTTATTCGACACCTTTTCAGCAAATTTTTTTGAAGACTACAGTATGCCCAACCAGGTGATTTACTGCATCTCCACAGAAAAGTTGAGTTGGGGCGAGCGGCCGCCTTTCTCTCATTTTAATGTAGGTACTTTAGACTTGATTCAAGCATCAAACAGTGCTGTGACGTACTACAGTAAGTGCGCTAAATAAAAATCTGGCAGCAGAGAATCGAACCCATGTTGCTTCGATGACAATCAGACGTTCTACCGCTACGCTAAGTATAAGTTTTCGGCGATATTTAAAATGCTAGTCTATTGTGTTTAATAGTCGATTTATAACGAGCTGAATGCGCAAATTTCGTCCGCATGTTCCATGATCTGCTGGAAGACGAGAATATATTATGCCGTGAGAAATTTTTTTAAAAACCTACTGTACGTATGTAGCTGTAGCGATCTCTAACTGACCTACATGTAAGTAGGAAAAATAGACTTACTGTAGTCTCAGGAAAAATTTGCTGAAAAAGCTCTCGGATAAATGAAGCGGACTATACAGTCAATATCGCAAGTATATGTAATGTTGCTCAAGCAGGCACGACAAGCAACAGGCGCCTAGGACTCGCCTGTAAATCAGCCGAAATTCTATATTAGTAAACACGCGTCGAAAGAAAATTGCCTGTCACTTTGACTGCCAGGCGCCTGTACAACACACGTGGGCGTGGGGGTATGCACCCCCCCAGAAACCAAAATACTCCCCCCCTCCAGAAATCAAAATACTCCAGAATTCAATTTTGAAAATTTTTTCTGTTTTTCGCAATTTTTTGATGCCAACGGATAGTGCTTGATGAGAAACGTCAAAAAATGGTGTTTATCGCCATACCACCATTTTAAGGCCATTTTCGACCTTCAAAAAATGGCCTAGATTTCTCCAGAATTTTCTTGCTGCCCACGTATGCTGTACAACATGCGCTTGAGCAACGTTACTTGTGGTCCTGACCATACGTGGGCAGCAAGAAAATTCTGGGGGGGGGGTCCAAGATTTTTTGAAGGTCAAAAAATGGCCTTAAAAATGGTGATATGGCGATAAAAACACCATTTTTCGACGTTTCTCATCAAGCACTATCCATTGGCATCAAAAAATTGCGAAAAAACGAAAAAAATTTTCAAAAATTGATTTCTGGGGGTCTTTCGATTTCTGGGGGGTTCTTTGTTTCGGGGGGTCCAGACTCCCCCAGATCCCCCCCACGCCCATGTGTGGTCCTGACTACATGTAGTTACTTAGGTCTCTATGCTAATGGCTTATAGCTCATGCAAAGGCTAATACCAAAGCACTATGCCATAGAGACCTTACTACTGTGCGCTCATGTCAGTGTGTTGTACGTGGAATCACAACTAATACACCAACTTACTAGAGACCCACTGTTCGACTTGAGACATATGTACAGCGAGCATTAATACCATATTGCCCCTCATTAACCCAGAGCAAATGTCCCGTGGATTTCGTTGAAAAAGCCGGGCTGAATGAAAATAGCAAAACGAAAAGACTAAGCGGATGATTAAATAATTAAGCTTAAGCCGTCCAATCATCAATAAAACTCGCGTGCCTGGTATGACGTCGGCATTGACGTGAACGATAGTCGCCATAATTGCATACGATCTACTGACGAGTTGAATTATCCTATATTCATTTATATTCTATGTACTTAAGTTCCCGCTTATTAGTTTCCTCAGTTCAACTTGCGCTGAGTAAGGGACTAGGGAAAAGCTATGCATACTTATGCCAGGTCAGAAAAAATATGCTGAGTTTTGGCATCTAAGCCTACAAAAATCGCAAAATATGCTAAAAATCCGACTTTTTCTAAGCAACGCAAAAATCGAAGTTTCTGCGTCCTCCAGAAGTTAAGTGTGCAGCACTTTAATCATAGGTAGCGCGTTAGCGCGTACCTGTAATATACTAGGGTATGTACCCCTAACACCTGTGCACTCCCCTACAGCTATAACAGGACACATCTAGAAGGTGCGGTTTTTTTTAAAGATAGAAAATAAAAAATTCGCTGCCCGTGTTTTTTTGTTTTTTCTTGAAACTCAAAACTGGCTGTGTAAAGGTGTAAAGTTTTTGTGTAACCTTATAACATAGGATAAATTTTGGGAGGGTTTTTAGGCGGCATGTGGACAACTCAGTATTGACACCTCAAATAAATTAATGGCACAGATTTGTAGAGGAAGGGATGCTCCAAATTAACTTTTTTTGTTTGTTGAAATTCGCATTAGTCCTCGAATGGGAGTGTAAAGAGTGCGAAAATCTGGAGGTGAAAAAGCACATTTTGGTCGAGTTTTCAACCTGCTTATGTCTGATACTAACTCCGGTTATGAGTTTTTTAAAATGTTTACTGACAGAAATGTAGAGCGGATGAAGGGCTACATTCTGCATATAAGCAAAGTCTTCTACGCTCTATGGTGAGTTAGATCCTGGGGTTTAAAGTTTACACTATAGTGGATGGTAAAAAAACAGATTTTAACTAAGATTTCTCTGCCAAATTTTTCCGCTTTTAAGTCAAAGTAAATTGAATACAGCAGTAATAAAGTGCCTCTCATGGGCTACACATCGCAGCAACCCGCACTTAAAAAAACGCAATATTGAGTTATTTATGGGGGTGTATAGGTTGAAATCAGAGGTAAAAAATGGGCGAAAAAACACGTTTTTTCCGAATTTTGATTAATAAATCATACCAAATAATTTTTGCAAGAGAATTTTGGCACACAGGAATGTACTACGATTTAAAAGCTACAAATTGTACCAAACCGAATTTCTTTAAACTCAATGGAGAGTTCGGTACGGAATTTTAAAGTTTACAGTGTTCTAAATGATGGAAATTACGTTTTTGTTGCGTTTTTTTGTTCGCCACTTTCTCCGTCCAGAAGTCGGGATAAGTCCAATAGAATAAAAATAAGGTGCTTTATATCGGGTGCGTGTCAAAGCAAATTGTCTATACATTAATATTCAGCGAGTGTAAAGTCAAAAATTTGGTGTTTAAAATGCGTTTCTGTCTTGTTTTTTTCTGCCTGCTTCTCCGGTTATGAGTCAGAGACACGATTATCAAGTCTAGAAATGAACCAGGAACCAAATTTGATATGCCAGTCTGGCGCATGTGTGTACACTCTACAGTGTTGCAAAGTGGTTTACACCTCATTGTCAGTTTGCCCACAGAACATTATAACGACTTAATTTTTTTCATAAATATCAATCGTAATATCGGAACAATATCAAAATTACGAATCTGACCAAAATCTTCATTACACTAGGTGTTTACATGAAGTTTACACTACATATGTATTTATCTTCGTTTTGGAGCATTCCAGAAACCCTCATTTTTCCTGGAGTCTAGAAATTTTCAAAGAATCAAATGTGAGACGTCACGTAGGCGCGTTTGTTTTTATCCAACAGTGATGTAAAGTAGTTTACACTCATTGTTTATTTATCCTCAGACCATTGTAGACATGCCATTTTTTCATAAATGTTGGTAATAATATCCGAGTAATATCAGATTTACAAATTGTAATAAAAATCCTCTTTACACTAGGCGGTTGTGTGAAGTTTACACTGCTAATTTATCTTCGTTCTAGAGCTTTGCGAAAACCTGAATTTTTTGCCGAAATCTGAAAAATTATTATGGAATCAAATAAGGGACGTCTGCTGGGCGCGTTCGTTTACACTCAAAAATGATGTAAAGTGGTTTATCTTCAATCTAGAGCTTTGCGAAAACCTGAATTTTTTGCCGAAATCTGAAAATTTACATGGAATAAAATAAGGGACGTCAGCTGGGTGCGTTCGTTTACACTCAACAGTGATGTAAAGTGGTTTACATCTGTCTATTTGTCATTAAACCGTTATGGAGACGTAATTTTTTCATGAATGTTGATCGTAATATCCGAGTAATATCGAATTTACAAATCTGACTAAAATCTTCTTTACACTCGTTGCTAGTGTAAAGTTTACACTGTATAATAAGCTTCATTCTAGAGCCTCACGGTAACTTATTTTTTCCTAAAGTCGTAAAATATATATGGAAACAGATGTGAAACGTCTGCTAGGGGAGCATGAAGAGTAGTGTAAAGTGATTAACACCTAATGTTAATTTGTTCTTAGAACATTATAGAGGTTTCATTTCTTAATAAATGCTGATCGTTATATCAGAGCAATATCGAAATTATTAATCCCACTATAATTCTTTACACTCTTGTGTAAAGTTTAAAATGTAAATTAAGTTTAGCTCTAGAAAGTTTTGGAAGCATATTTCTTTACAGGATGTTCTACGTAACATAAGAATGACTAATCAGAATGTTTGTTTCTTCTACAAGTAGTAGCTTTGTAAAGTTTTAACCCTTCAATTATTAGAAGAACCGCACAGTAAATGAAATCTAGTATTGTACATATTTCCAAATCTTGCTAATATAAAGTAGGGTACTAGCAAGAAAAATGCTCGATGGAACAAAGAAGGGAATATACTTGGGATTGTGAATAATCGAGGATGTAAAAAATCTCCTGTGTTATATGCCAAAAATCGCATAATATATTAAAAAAACAAGACTTTCTCTGAACAATGCAAAAAATCGAAGTATATTCTGCGGCCTTTGAAAAATGTAAAAGTTTAGTAAACAATTGTTGTAGACATGTGTAAGAGTATCTACATAAGGTCTGTTGCACATCAGCTTACGTGTTTCCTACTGCTTTGAACCAACAATATCATCGATTGTCTTGAATGCATCGATATGTACTATATCATTCAATTCGCTTAGCTACTGCATTGCTAATTCGCTGCTTTTTTCAATCAATTTTTTGGTAAATAGTTTATTGCTATTGGGAGGCCGCAGAATATACTTCGATTTTTTGCATTGTTTAGAGAAAGTCTGGTTTTTAACATATTTTGCGATTTTTGGCATATAACATAGGGAGATTTTTTACATCCTCGATTATTCACAATCCCAAGTATATTCCCCTTTTTTGTTCCATCGGAGAATTTTACTTTGCTAGTCTAAATAATGAATACAAGGGTGTGGACGGCTTTACGTGGATTAAATTTAGTGAAAGCCGTTTTAACGCAAATTGAATTAAGTTATATGCGTCTAATATTCGTTTACAGCTGCTGAAAACGATAGTGCATTTTATGTGAATATTGCTTGCACTTTGACACTTAAAACGGCTGCATCTGTTAAGCGACATGCTTAGTTAGTAATTATTAAATATGAACAACTTTATTATGCATGTGTTGATAGCATTTCACTTTCAGCATATTATTGTAACGGGGGCGCCGCCTCCCACCGTTACGTGAGCAAAATTTTACCCGCACCGGTTTCCCGGATCTTCCGCTCTGATTCGCGTGTGTAGTACTAATCGACTACTCAGGCTCTTGCTCCACAACTGCGCAAAATATTGAATAATATTGAGAAACAATGAAACATCAACGTCACGGGTTAAACTTCAAAGTAGGCATTTCTAGCCGTGTAGTAGCACTCCTGCTACATTATGCAACAGAGATTAATGAAATCTGCAAAAAAGTTGCCTTACTTAAAATGCTTTAAACCCGTCCAAGGCCAACAGGGTGAACTCCGTTCACCAGACATGCTTTTTGGTAGATTTTGGAACCAAAACCGCGATTCATGAAGTGAAATTTTTTCTATCTGTTATCTACCCCTATCAACAGATTTCTTTGCAAAAAAACACAATAAAAAACGTACTTGTATGCAAATTTTTAGTATTGAAAAAAAAAGAAAAAAAAATAATAAAAATATAAAAAAAACACAAAAAAACACAAATTTTTAGTATTTTTAGTATTGATACAATTTCGAAAATTTCAATGTTAAATAGTAGGTTACATATTGATTTAGTGCTTTTGACATTTACTGTAGATCTCACAGTATGGATTCCTGTTTGATTGAAAATTATTTAAAATTGTGTTTATAAATGAACAAGGAGTGGGCAATGTTCTGGGCATTGTATTATGCCAATGCATGTCACCTAAATACTGTAAGTTGCCCTGTGAACAAATTTCACTGTTGGCCTCGAGACGATTTTTTATATTGGCTGTAGGAGGGTTAAGCTATTAAGTCGATCAGTGAAACTTATTTAAGATGATACATGTTTTTCAGACGCCGAAGAATATACTTTCATTTTTGCGTTGCTTAGTCCCTAAGTGTTTTTAGCACAAACGTGCCATTTTCTAAGCTTTTTTTGTTAAATTTTTCATAAAAATTTGTTACGATTGAGAAAAAACATCATTAGAAACATTGAAAATCACGTTTTTGGCACTTAACCATTCAGCCGAATTGCTGGGGGTCCGATGGGGCAAAATCGCCGAAAGTAGCACCAACAAGTCAATTCTGGAGTCTATCGATTTTCTGGGGGTCCGCCGGATTCTGAGGGGTCCAGCCAGATCCCCCATGCCCATATGTGCTTAGCACTATTACCCGATCCGTGCGTCTAAGCGTAGATCTCTTTCCAACCCACTGCAAAATCCGTTGTTTTCCGGCGATTGTAAAAGCGATCTATTTAAAGCTATGTACCGTATTCAGCCAGCTTACATACATACTACTACATACGCCAGTGCATCTTTTGAATCGTGCTCAAAATTAATAGCGACAGATTCTTTGATTGAATAAAACCATCAGAAACATTCCAGTACATACAAACAGATGATAAATACAACAGGACGATTAGGGGTACAAACCGAACACGATAAATAGCGCATATTAAGAACACACGACGAAATATCAGCGTTAGCTTACCTTAACTAACAAAATTAGCACATCTTTCTGATCGACTCAATAATCCAGAAGCATAATTTTTAAAAACCTAAGTCGCATAAATCTGGATACAAATTCTGATGTTTAAAGTCCACTTTACATCATACCAAAGAAAAACTGTGATAATAGGAATTGAATTGCCGTAAGAAGTAGATGAATATCCTTTGTACAGCGATTCAATATTTCCGCTTTTTCAAAGTGTAAATTCGCGACTTTACGAGTCAATGTAAACAAAGCGTCTAAAGAAATAAGGCCTTAATTTTTAACACCTAGCAAACAGTAGCGACGGCAACAGAATAACTTACGTTAACCCACATTTACAAAAAAACATAAAAAGGACCAGACCAACAACCAAATTGTCAACATCACTTTACACCAACGGATACATGTAATAACTCTAATAAATTTTGAGAGGGGTATCCTCGGCTATTTGGGGAACGACCTCAATTTTCACCAAATACGACCGAAATCGACTAAAAAAGGCTAAAAATTTCAATTTTTTTCAAAAAGTATAATTTTTAAAAAAAAATTTCCAAAAATTTTAAAAATTTTTTAAAATTAAAAAAAAATTTAATTTTTTCAAAATTTTTCTGGCATTTTGGGGGATATGGAACGAACAACTTCGGGTGAGGGACCCCCATCTCCCTGTTACACGAATGCCAACGGACCAGAGCATTGTTTCTAATGCGAAACCGAATTTAAACTATCAATAGGCGCACGTCCGAATCGGGCGATTCAGCGCTGTTTTGGGCGGCGGCGGCCGACGCTTGACGCCTGATTGGGCGTTCGGACGCCGCGTTTTGCTCGACGTCACCGTCGTCGCCCAACAACGGCGGCTGATCGTAGCGAAAATGGTCTGGCGGTCGACGCCAACCCGCGCCGCGGCGCCCCGTTTCGCTTGATGACGTCATTATGAACGGCATCTTGAAGCGTTAACGAACAAAAATGAATCAGTACATATACGTATGTAGCCGAATATGCAACAGGGGACCAGGATACGCTTTTACCTGCTTAAAATTTTAGGTGACATGCACAGCGTGGGAATTCTGAGAGAATGAAATTTTTTCATCCGTCTTTTTTGGGCTCAAATATTGTAGCTAAGTCAAAAACATGACTTTTCGGCATTTCCGACAATGCTCCATCTTTCTAAAGCGCAATTTCGAAACAATTAAAAAATCCAATAAGTTGACACTTTAGAGTAAATAGGTATTTTTGGCACCATGTTCATGAAACTTAGCCCGTGCTAATGAAAATTTTGGCCTTTAGCAAGACGTGCTAACGGATACGAAGACGTCTTTTTGGTAAAATTGTAGTAATTTTAACGCTTTTTAACGTATTTTTTAGCAAAAATTCCGAAAAATTTTCGGCGTTTCGCGCCGATGGTCATACTTTCTGTTTATCATACATGTGCATAGAAGGTTGGGGTACGGGGGTACACCCGTTGAAGGGTCAGCCGGACAGGTACTGTCCGGCGATTTTGAGCTGATGGAATGTTTTTTGCATCATTTATGAGGTCAAAAGCAGTAAAATTGTCCAAAAATTTTCCGGCGCGTACTTTCAAGTACTTTTTAACTAAAACGCGTCCAAAATTGATAACTTTTAACATTTTTAGAGTTAAAAGTGTTATAATGCAGTCAAAATGAACTAAAAATGCTTCTAAAATGCGATATTATCACGAAAAAACGTTTTATATGCTATTTCGACCATTTTGATCGTTAAAACAGCAAAAAAATCGTGAACGTTAGATTTACTGTTTTGGATTTTTGGGATTTCACCCCCTCCTGCCGACCCTGACCTTGTGCACCTATGCTGTTTGTATAGCCTCAAGCTCGCGATTGAAACACTTCACCATCTATTTACATACGTACAATCTAGAAGATTCGGCATTCATGTCGCTTATTTCTTTACCGATTTTAACCAAATAATAATTACTTTGCGACAACTTTGCACTGTTTTCTATGGTTTGAAGTCAAATTACCTTTTTATGTTCATTTATCATTTAATTCATAAACGCAATGACGTCTGTTTTTACTAGGCACGTAGCTGGCCCTCCTATTTTGGGAGGACCAACACCAATTTTGGGGGTCTAAGCCAAAAATAGCACAAAATAACGTGTAAAAAGTCCTATTTTTCCGGTTTTTTTCTGAATTTTGGGGGGTCCGAACCACACCTGGACGGGGGGGGGTCGGGGGGATGCATCCCCCAGAGAAACCAAATTCCCGCTCCAAAAAATTCAATTTTTAAAATTTTTTTCCGTTTTTCTCGCAATTTTTTGATGCCAACAGATAGTGCTCAATGAGAAACGTCGAAAAATGGTGTTTTTTCGCCATACCCAACTTTTAAGGCCAGTTTTGACCTTTGAAAAATCTTGCACCCCCCACCAGAATTTTCTTGCTGCCACGTATGGTCCGGACTCCCCCAGTCCCCCACAGCTACGTGCCTGGTTTTTATATCAAATTAGTATATGGCAACCGCATTATCATTTCAGATGTTTATTGAACATTAGGAAGCCAATAATGGTGATTTAGCATGAATTTTTGGATTGATTCAAATCTGAAAAAACTTCCGGTCAATTATACTTTGAGAAAAGAAATTTTTCAACTTTCTCACCATGCAAGCAATTGCATTTTGGTTGACATACTATTCTAGTCCCACCGAAAAGCCGTTTAAATAGGAAGGATTTAGTGCTAGTCGCAACAGCTGAAAAGTACTGTAATGCTCGGGGATAAAGCACCGTAAACCCAGATATGCCGATCCTCTGAGCCATAGGTGCATAAGGTCAGGGTCGGCAGGGATAGGAGTGAAATTCCAAAAATCCAAAACAACAAATTTACCGTTCACGATTTTTTTTGATGTTTTAACGATCAACATGGTCAAAGTGGCCTATAAAACGTTTTTTTTCGGGGATAAATATCACATTTTAAAAGCATTTATAGTCCATTTTGACTGCATCATATCACTTTGAATGCAAAAAGTTATCAATGTTGGGCGCTTTTCTAGTGAAAAGTACTTAAAATTACTAATCTGGCGCGAAGCGCCGGAAAATCCTCGACGTTTTTACCGATTTTGACCTAAAGGGTGATGTCAAAAATGTTCTATCAGCTCAAAATCGCCGGACAGTACCTGTCCGGCCGGCCGACCCACCCCTATGTGCATGTTTGCTCTGAGCACGATTTTTGGTATTTGGCAAAGATTTTTCCGAATGTGTGTGCATATAGACTTTTCGAGACCCTTTTACGCGTACAAAGATTTTCGGACGACGAAAACTGTAAAAATGACTAAAATTTCCAGAAATTTCCGACGCTTACCACCGGTATTAGTAGTTTATATATGTCTTTATAATGGTGAGAATTGCATTTAGAAAGGCAAAAACGTTAAATTTTCTAGCGTTTGGTGCTGGTTATTGTGCTAGAGTTTAGCTTCAATTAGCCAGAATAGTATAGTGCTTCGCAGAGTTGAGTAATTTTCGCCGTTTGCCCGTTAAAAAGCCAAAGCTTAATTGAGGTTAAGGCATATCTATTCGTCAAACAAAACTGTTTCGTTAAAAGTTTATAGTTTTCTGTTTTGCATCCCTTCCCATAGCTTCAAAATTGCGTTCAACGCGTCAAAAATGACTGAATTTTTTAATGCTCGCAAATTAAGTCTTTTAAGCCCTTATTGATAAAAAGGCCGCACAATTCTTCCCGTAAATGCTTAAAGTGTGAAAATTTCCTTTTGATAAATTTTTCTATTGTTATCTTCAGAAAGCCAAAATAGGTTGCATCAAAACAAGTCAACAATAGATCAGTAAATTAAGCCATGGGAGGTTTGGGGGGGGTTTTCAACCCCCCCCGCAGAATCATTTTTCACCCCCCGCAAAAAATTTTTCACCCCCTCAGAATTAGCGATTTTTCAAAAGTTTCCTAAACTTACCTGAAAATTGGTAGAAAAAGTGTCTTTTTAGGGTTTTTGGCTATCTATTTGCTCAAAATCGCAGAATTTTTCGGCGCTTCGCGCATGTTTTAAGCGATATATTGGTCAATTTATTCGACTTTTTTCGACATATTTTTCATGAATTCATGCTCTAGAAGGATAGAGTATCGTCAGAAACGCCAAAAAACGATGTTTTTTAACGCGTACCGGCCATTTTCGGGCCCAAAAAAGGCACTTTAGCTTTTCACTAGGGTGCCCAGATGTACTGATTTTATCAGGATTGTACTGATTTTTAGAAGCTCGTCCTGATTCTAAAAATGTCCTGATTTTGTCCTGAAATTCGGGTTCCCGTCCTGATTTGTCCCGAAATTTTTAAAAATTTTAAGATAATCATGCTGAACGTTAAATAGAGTATGTTGCGCTCAGTTACTTACTGTTCATAAGATTGCTACTTTTCATTAAAGCTGATCAAATCACATGAAATTTAAACCGCACTATCATCCGCACTGGTCAGAAATTAAAAATGAAAGATTCATTGTTTGATGAAACAAAATCGATTTCGATCGTCTGTTCACTGCTTTTTGCACAAGGAAATTACTCGTTCCACAGCCGCGTTTGATGTAGGAATCGAAAAAATTACGCTAACCAGAGTTTTCAAATCAACAAATTTTTTTGTTTGAAACAAAGTGGACCTTTTTTATCAATCGGCAAATTATTAAATTCATCAGAAGAAGCTCCTAATAATGAGTGATAAAAAATGGTCCACTTGGTTTCAAACCAAAAAATTTGTTGAATTGAAAACTGTAGTTAGCGTAATTTTTTCGATTCCTACATCAAACGCGGCTGTGGAACGAGTATTTTCCTTGTGCAAAAAGCAGTGTACAGACGATCGAAATCGATTGAATGTTGAAATAGTGAAATGCTTGCTTCAAATTAAAATGATTCTTCATCGTATTGAGAAATGTATAAAAAGATTTTGGGTGAAGAAAATTTGCTGAATCAGATATCGTCACGAATACGTGTGAATTTGATGCTTTATTGTAGTAATAAACATTATTTTGAAAAGTGCTACTTTTACCAAACATCCTGTCCTGATTTTGGACCAAAAGTATCTGGGCACCCTAGTTTTCACCCCCAGAATTCCCATACTGTGCATGTATGGTAACGATTAACCATGTATATTGGATCCGGATCCTTAAGTTATAATATTCACTACTCGGATTCAGAGGGAGTTGTAAAAGTTAGGATCCGGATCATACATGCACAGTATGGGAATTCTGGGGGTTGAAAACCTAAAGTGCCTTTTTCGAGCCCAAAAATATCCGGTACGCGTTAGAAAACATCGTTTTTTGGCGTTTCTGACGATACTCTATCCTTCTAGAGCATGAAATCATGAAAAAAATTTCGAAAAAGTCGAATAAATTGACCAATATATCGCTTAAAACATGAATATATGGCGCGAAGCGCCGAAAATTCGGCGATTTTGAGCAAATAGATAGCCAAAAACCCTTAAAAAGACACTTTTTCTACCAATTTTCAGGTAAGTTTAGGAAACTTTTGAAAAATCGCCAATTCTGGGGGGGTGAAAAATTTTTTGCGGGGGGTGAAAAATGATTCTGCGGGGGTGAAACCCTTCCCCAACCCCCCCCCAAGATCATGTATGATCCGGATTCGGGTAAATTTAAATTGAGGATCAGTTTCATCACTATTTATTTTACGTTTTCTGTTTTAAACTTTGTCAGAATGATACATGCATATTTACACTCTTCATTACACAGAAATTTTAGCGTATTATAATTTAAATTCACTACATTAAGGTAAAGTAAGGGTTCCGGCCAAGAACAAATTATATTTGATTCCCGAGTGCTTTACGTTAGTTGATTCTTACACGGCATCATATTCTAATTGAAGGTATTATTTATAAGCTCACTTGCAGAGCTCTGACTAGACGTATCCAAAGCAGATGATTGGGGATTTGATCCACGCCTCGGGCGCCTTCCACGTACCGCTTATAAACAAAACCCAACGCAAAATATGCCGCTATTAGCATGAATAATCTGCAAAAATTACATTAAAAGAATTAACAGAAAAAACAGGTATTTGAAATACATGCCCAAACATAAAGGAATTAGACAATATTCAATCAGGCATGTGCGTATACGATGTTGGTGGGAGCATAGTTTCCCAAGGTCGAAAGTACAGGGGGCTGAAATCCCAAAATTTAGGACCACTAAATTTAGAGTCTAGCCTTTTTTGCAGGTCAAATATGAAAAATGGCTAAAACTTCCTATGTAACATGCTTTAATGAGAAAACTGCATTTTAAACTCATTTTTGTCCCATTCTGACTAGTTTCGTCACTCTTGTGAGTAAAAAATATAAGAATTCAACGAAAATGTTGACTTTTCAGATCATTCTAGGTATTTTATGGGTAAACAAAAGAGAAATGTATTAGTCGGCGCGAAGCGCCGAAAAATTTTCAATATCTTCGCTGCTTTTGTACACAAAAATCATACAGAAAATGTTTGATAGCTCAAAATCGTCCGTCAGTGATTCAAGTCCCGGACCCTGAGGTGGGGGTAATACCCCCTCACCCCCCCTATAAAATTGTGTGGGTGGGAGGTTAGTGGTTGAACCCCGCAAAAATATTTCCACCCACCCTGAATTCGCGATTTGCCGAAAAATCGTAGAAAAATTCTGGCTTAAGCGTTTTAAGCGAGCTTTCAGTTCAAAACCGCCAATTTTCCGTGCGTCGCGTCAAACAGCCATTTTTAACTATATACTCGTATATTTTGTTCAACTTTATTGAACAATTTTTGAAAATTTTTCCTTTTTCTATCCGTGTAGTAGAGAATCCTTATAAAACACCTGACAATCATATTTTTTGACGCGTATCCATCAAAAAAGCTTCAAAAAAATTGTTCCTTTCACCCCTCCACCCAGAATTCCCATGCTGCGCATGTACAAGCTTGCTAGCAGTTTTAATTAAGTCTCGTGTTAATAAGTAAAATTGTTACGTGAAATTCAAATAGGGTAAGTTCACATCACTATTTCATATACAGGGTGGCCCATAAAAAAGGCTACAATTTTTAATACGTCATAATATCGGCTGATGCGAAAAAAATTTTAAGACCAGCTGCATTACATAGGTAGGTAAGCATGTCTTTATTTGATCTGCTTAGAAAATTTGGCCAGCTCTTAGCAGTTACTGCACGACGGCAATTTGTTTACACCACACTGTATAAACCCCAGGGTTTCTGCCATTACTGTGTATGTTGGTATCCTTCTTTGACATTTTTGACAATATATCCAATCACAAAAATTATTAGCACATTTTTAAATCTCCAGAATAGATACGCGTCCTACCGAGTGCAAAAATTTCAGGATATCATCAAAAGAGGGTGCAAATTAATGGCAGGATGAATGACGCTATTGGCGTTTAAACAATATTAAAGTAGGGTGTAAACAAATTGTCATACCACTTGTAGCACTGGGAATTGGCCCAAATTTCTTATACATGTTGAAAAGAAGAGAGTTTTATCTATCAAATGCAGCCAGTTTGAATCTTTGAAGTTTACATGAGTCAAAGTTATGACCTGTCAAATTGGAATGTAGCCTTTTTTTATGGGCCACCCTATATAAATCATATTAAAAACCTCGACTATACATAGATCCTTTATTTTATTTTTTACTTGTTGGCATTTTAAATTTCAAACAAGTCTAACAAAATGCTGGTGTGAAGTTCCTTACTATGGATGCAACGAGTACCCGAACCCGAATGTTTATGGATTTTATTCGGGTATTTTAGAGCTCTAAAATCCCACAATTGTATGTCAAAGATTCAAGAATTTTCGGCTTTTTGCGCCGTTTTCAGTCTGCTCGACCCTAAAACGCTGAATTTTATGTAGTTGTGTATCAAGTACACATAGATGGCTATGTAATTAAGTGGTATATTTCAATCGATTCACGTGAATTTCTAATCTTTTTATTAAACAAAACGATTGCCAAATGATATCGTATAAAATGCTAAACACTGCTTCCTTGGTCGTAATTAAACTTAGTTTCTATCAAATTAAACTTCACGGATAACAATTTTTCGGTAGTTTCTCCGCGCAATCTCAGCAGTAGTTGTTAATATTTGTAGGTGTATATATATATCAGACACAATACACAGAGCGCTACCTCTCATTAACATTAGCGTTCTTGCACACTGAGAGGATGAAGGAAAATCACTGGAAAATCGAGTGAAACATATTAAATAGTTAGGCACTAGGCATCTAATAATAATAAAAATTGTAACATCTGGCTTACATGTACCTAAGAAATTCGCTGTACACTGGTATTCCTATATACTTACTGAAATACCCGAACCCGATCGGGTATTGATTTTGATAACCGAACCCGAATAAATTGAAGTGGACTACCCGAACCCGAATAAACTTGGATGAACTACCCGAACCCGAACCTGAATACACCAAAATTCACTACCCGTTGCATCCCTATTCCTTACATAAGAAAAAACGCGGCTACGTTGCGACCGTGTTCTTCGTGCGACGTGTTCGATGCAGTGACCGACGTCACCGCTGAGACCGACTTTACACCCGTTTCCACAGTCGAACCAAGCGGTTTTATGGTAGAAATGACCGATGGCCCGTCGATCAATTTTGAGGTCGAATTTATAGAAGTCAAAGTACAAAACTGTTTAGCCCCCAAGACGAATACGTGAATGCACTTGGAGTCATCGTCAACATTGGCTAAGGCAGCAAATTTGGGCTAAATATTAAACCATCAATGTACTTCAAATTGCAGATTAATAAAGACATAAAAGACGGACACTAGGAAAAGTCACCTATTCGCTCAAAAAATCATGCGAATCTGCTGAAAATCAGATTTCTCTGAGCAACACAAAAATCGGAGTATCTTCGGCGGCCTACTGAAGTTAGTTGTGGCCACAAGTTGGCATAAGGGGTTTCAGGGAGGTCGCACCCCCCAGAAGATGAAAAACCCCCACAGATTACTGTAGGCCCTCAGAATTATACTTTTAGTAACATTTTTATGCGATCCAACCAGACCCCCAGAATTTTCTTGCTACCTATGTACGGTTGTGGCCTCAGTTTAAGAAATAAATAACACAATACTTTATTCTTTAAACACCAAACTAATCAAGCTTATTAAGGAAAACGACAAATAATTGTGTTTACTAACCTTAAGTGAATACAAGTCCGAAAGACCGCTGTTGCAAATGTATTAAAGTGCTGCAAGGCAATAGCGTAAACAGGTTAGCACAAAAGAATTTAGGATACGCAGCGGAGGAAGAATGAGCGAGATAACCGTGCAAAAAATGCAATAGTGCACAACGATAGAGCGGAGATTTTAATAGCTCATATATGTCAAATGCCGAAGCAGGAGAAAGTACCTGACTACATCATCTCATCATGCTCGCGTAATGCGTGTAACGGCAGAGCCATAGTAAACAGCATGATAAGAATGTAATAAATCACCTATTGAGCTCAAGATCTCAATCTCATGATCTCAAGATGAATCGGCTGCTTTACATAGGCCAAAGTTTCCTTCCAAGCTCTTCGCAAAACACCAGTGAAAAGTGTTTTCAGAGGACGCCTTCTATTTTCAGAGGCCGCAGAATACATTTCGATTTTTGTTTTGCTTAAGGAAATCTAATTTTTAGCAGATTCCTATGATTTTTCGAGCAAATAAGTGACTTTTTCCTAGTTCCCTCCTTTAACGTCTTTAAAAATCAGCAATACCAAGTATATTGGTCCTTTTTGTTCCGTCGGAACATGATTTGGGTAAATCAGTCAGTAAACACATACGGTACATGCCACAATAATGACAGCAGTCCAAGAACGCGAAAAACAATATTGTTTTGAACATCAGCATTATATTTTTTAACATGATCACCTTTTATCTTATTAAAACAGATCAAATGTTTCCAGCATAAACTTTGCGCAACTACTGGGTGTGAAGAACACTTACACTCAGATTCATAACCCTGGAGCTACATCAAACATTTTGAGAAAAATTGAGCTTTTGCAACGCTTTGAAACTAAAATCAAGTTTTAGTGTAAACTTGGCATAACTATAGAGTGTAAAGAAAGCATTTAGTCAGATTCGAAATCCTGGCCTTATGGAATATTTTTTGAAGAAAAATTTACGTTGTGCAATGCTCTGCAAGTAACATAAATTTATAGTGTAAACTTTAGACATCAACAATAATTGAATAGTATAAACTTTACATAACCACAGCGTGTAGAGAAAACTATCAGTCAGATTCGTAATTCTGACGTCAGATAGAAGATTTTGAAAAAAAGCATTTGCAACGCTTAAGAACTAAATTTAATTTTCAGTGTAAACTATGAACAACCACCGAGTGCAATGAAGATTTAAGTCGGATTCGTAATCCTGATATTACTCCGATATTACGATCAATATTTATGAATAAATTAACTCTTCACAATAGTCTGAAGACAAATAAATATTGGATGTAAACCACTATACAATACTATTGAGTGTAAACAAACGCGCCTAACTGACGTTTGACCCCTGATACATTTTTAGTCATGTCCAGACTCATAACCGGAGAAGTTTGCAGAAAAACAAGACAGAAACACGCTTAACACCCTCCAATTCTTGAGTTTACACCTCCTGAAAGAGCTGAATATTGATGTAAATAAATGCAATTTGCTGTGACGTGTGCCCTGTTGAAAGTGCTCTTTATATTCTATTCGTTCTAAAAACGGACAGAAACGTATTTTCCACCATCTACCATATTGTACACTTTAAAAATCTGAACCTTACTCCCCATTGAGTGTGGAGAAATTTGGTTTGGGCCAGTTTATAGCCTTTGAATCGTAGTACGTTTGTAAAACTTCTTTTCAAAAAATATTTAAGATATTTACCGATCAAAATCGGGAAAAACGTGTTTTTTCGCCTATTTTAAACCCCTGATCTCGAAGTTTACACTAGCGTTGTTATGGTTAGTAACAAAATCGTCTCCGTTTTCGTTAACGATTTTTTTACGGAAAAAATAACGTGTTGTTAACGAAAATAACGACTCTGAAAGATATCGTTAACGATATTAATATCGTTTTCAAATTATATTTAGCATTTTTGGTATTTTTATGGTTTTTATTATTTTTATCTTTTTATAAATTCCTGAGACTTTTTACAATAAGGCTATTCGGAAGCATCGACAATCCAAGTAATCAGCGTACAGCGAAGAAGCGACAGCTTTCTTACCAACTCATCACGTTGTGTACAAATGACTAATATTTTAAACATCGCGTTTTCAGCGGTGGCCTAGGTGTTAAGACCTTATATGGGCAAGAGCCAAATTCTAAGGAGATTTGAATCGGTAAAAGTGTCAGTAAAGCATGCCGAAAATTCAATTCTGGGATTATTCATTTTTTCATTTTTGCAATAGGTTTTTCAGATTCTGGGGGAGTAAGCCATAACGTTTTCTAGGGACAAGGTTTTAAGGTTTGACCCCCAGAATGGCTACTTTACCCTGCACGATACGTGGGCAGCAAGAAAATTCTGGAAGGAGGGGGTGTGCAAGATTTTTCAAAGGTTAAAAATGACCTTAAAAATGGTGGTATGGCGAAATAAAACCATTTTTCGACGTTTCTCATCGAGCACTATCGATTGGCGTCACAGAAATTGCGAAAAAATTTTCAGAAATTGAATTATGGGGGGTATTTTGGTTTCTCGGGGGTGCATACCCCCAAACCCCCCACGCCCAGGAGTGCCCTACACCCATTCCGCGAAATAGTAATGACTAGATCATAGCATAGAAATTCTAGGATGGGGAATTTGGTGTCTTTCTGGGCCTAAAAATGATGGGTACGAGTCAAAAACATCGTTTTTCGGCAATTCTGACAACGCTCTATCTTTTTGAAGCATAAAAACAAAAAAATTCGAACAAATTGGACAAACTGCATTCAAAACATGAGTATGCAGCAAAACACAAGTATTTGACTAAAAACGCTTAAAACAGCACCTTTTCTTCGAATTTTTCAAGAAACTTTTGGAAACTTAAAAAAACTTCGCAAATTCTAGAGGTGAAAAAATTTTTTCGGGGGTGAAAATTCTCTGAGGGAAGAAAAACCTTCCCCCTCAAGCCCCCCTCTTAAGATCTTGTGTGGCTGCGCTGCGACCCCTGAATTATGGCTATTGCGTGAATGTGTGACTTTATATGCGTTTCTAGCTCATTTTTGGCTCAAAAGTCCTTTATTTTTGGCGTTTCGCGCCATATACATATTTTTTTACTACATTTTGTTCAATTTACTCAATTTTTCTCTTTTTTGTGATTTTTGTTTTTGTGTTCTAGAAAGAACAAGCATTGTCTGAAACGTCAAATAACAATATTTCAAAAGTGTGGGCGGTACCCGTTGGTTTTAAAGCTTGAAGGGCATTTTTGAAGAAATTTTTTGGCCTGACCCTCAGGATTCCCTTGTTGTACATGTATGCTTAAGCCCCCAACTCCCCACACCTATGTACGTTTGGTTAAGACGCCACGGAAGATCGGCTCTGTATGCCTGTTGGGAAATTTCCCACCCTTCCACTACTCCAGCCAGCAGCCTCCTCAGCGAAGCAGTACACAGAAAGTATCCAGCTAAATAGGATCAAATGTATGGACAGCAAAAGTAACTTTATTTTCACGATATTATTTACCAACATTAATATCGTTTTAGTTAACGACGGCCCAAAAACACGGCGTTAATGATATTTTTCGTTTTGATATCGTTAAATATAACCACCGTTTTTTACAGCCGCATAAACAACTCAATATTGCGTTTTTTAACAGGGTTGGCTGCAATGTGTAGCACTTAGAAGGCACTTTATTTCTGTTTTATTCAATTTGTCCTGACTTATAAGCGTTAAAGTTGGCGGAGAAATGTTAGATAAAAGCTGTTTTTTTTAAACTATCCACTATAGTGCAAAGTTTAAACCCCCAGATCTAACTCCTTATGAAGTGTACAGAGGTTTGCTGGCAAGCAGAAAGCAACCCATAATCCGTAGTACATTTCTATCAGAGAAAATTTCTTGGGACTCCTAACCGGAGTTGTTGGCAGACATAAACAAGTCGAAAACTTGACTAAAATATGTTCCCCCCGATTTTCACACTTAATCCATTAAATTATTTGTGGCCTTAATACTGAGTTGTTCACAAGCCGTGTAGAAAAACAACCAAAATTTAAAAAAACTCACTGTAGCTTTTTTTGTTTACACGCAATACCAAGTTTGTGAAGAGCATGTAAAGTTTCGGCGTAACGTTATAACATGTAGCGAGTTGTGGTGGTTTTTCCTGCAGCTTGTACACAACTCTCTGTAATTGCCTCAAACTATTTAATAGTACAGAATTGTAGAGGATAGAATTCTCTAGATACCCACTTTTTTGTTTTTTGAAATATCGCATTAGTACTTGAGGAGGAGTGTGAAGAGTGTAAAAATCAGCGGGTGTACAGAAAGATTTTGGTTGCACTTTTGCTTTCTTGATATATATGCCAAAAACTACGGTTATGAGTCCAAAGAAACTTTTTTCTGATAAAAATGTACTCTACTTTCTGCTTACCAGCATACTTTTGTACACACAATACGGCGATAGTCCTTGGGGTTTAAGCTTTACACTCCAGCAAAATGGTGTAAAAAAACAGATTTTGTCAACGATTTATCAGCCAACTTTTCCGCTTATTAGTTGGGATAAATTCAATAAAATAGAAATGAAGTACCTTCTAAGGGCTGCACGTCGCAGCAGACTGCGTTTAAAAAACGCAATACTGAGTTATTTATGGAGTGTAAAGTTCGAAATCTAGGGTGTAAAATTGGCGAAATTTTTTCACATTTTGATTGGTAATTATCTCAAATAATTTTGCGGAACAGAAGTTATCCACATAAAAACGTACCAAGATTCAAAGGATACAATCTGGCCAAAAGCTAATTTCTTTACACTGAATAGGAAGTCAAGTTCAGATTTTTAAAGTTTGCAATGTGGTGGATCGTAGAAAATACGTTTTTGTCTGTTTTTTCTTCACTACTTTCTCCGTTCAGAAGTCGGGATAGGTCGAACAGAATAAAAAGGAAGTACTTTTTAAGGGGTGCACGTAACAGCAAATTGCGTTTATTTACATCAATGTTAAGCTTTTTTTCGGGAGGTGTAAAGTCGAAAATCGGGTGTGTTGAACTTTTTCATGTCTTGTTTTGGGGGTGTGCTTATTTTATATGTGTATATATTTTTTTATGGTCAATTGTAGTGTAAAGTAATAAAATCTAATATTCATTTATCTCCAGGCCATTGTGGAGACTTATTTTTTCATAGATGTTAATCGAATATCAGTAATATCAGAATTACGAATCCAAATAAAATCTGCTTCAGACTCTATGGTTGTGTACAGTTTATACTGCAAATTAACTTTATTTCGAAAGCCTTGCGGAATCTTAATTTTTTTCAAATGTTCTACGTAACGTCAGAATTACGAATTTGACTGTTAGTTTTCTCTACACCCAGTAGTTTTATAAAGTAAGCACTATTCATTTGTTATTTAGTTTACACTACACATTTATTTTACTTCCGGAGCGTTGTAAAACGTGACAACACATGTACCGCATGGTCATGATTACTAATCTAAATGTATGTTTTCTCCACACCCAGTAGTTAGATAAAGTTTACACTGAAAATTAAATTCAGTTTTAGAGTGTTGCAGAAGCTTAAATTTTTTTAAATAATCTATGTAACGTCAAGAATAAGAATCTGAGCGTAAGTGTTCTTTACACCCAATATTTGCGTAAAGCTTGCGCTGAAAACTTTTGATCTGTTCAAATAACTTAAGGTTGTCGTGTTAAAAAAAGATAATGCTGATGTTCAGAACAATATTGTTATCCGCGTTCTTGGACTGCTGTCATTATTTTGGCATGTTAATGTATATAAGTGTTTACCTACTGATTTACTCAAATCGTGCTAATTAAAAGTAGGGTACTAGCAAAGGAAAATGCCCCGATGGAACAAAAATGATGAATATATTTTGGATTATGGATTACTGGGGATGTAAAAGGAGGGGCAGGGGACTAAGAAATAGCTTCCTATGCATATGTGTTAAGTTGCAAAATCTGTTAAAAATCAGGCTCGCTCCCTCGCTTCACGCCTTTTAGTACGAGTATAGATAGTTTTTGCATTCGGCAAAGACTTTTTAAGATATAAACTTTTGGAGACAAAAACAGTAAAGAATTTCTAGAAATTTTCCGAGCTTTGCGCTAGAATTAGTAATAGTTAGGGGTGGATTTGGAATAACGTTCGGCCACAGGGGCGGATTTAAGGGGCGGAGCGGCTACTCACCATCGGCAAAGAATATTTGGCGAGACAAAGAAGGGCCATGCTTTTTGCAATGATTTTTTACCATCGACCAACGTAATTTCTCGTAATTTCTGAAATTTATATGGTGCTTCGTACCGAATAATTTTTTTAAATATTAATTGTTCACTTTCTTGGTGGCCTCGTACCTAATTTTTGCACGTTTCCTTCATTTTTTTAGCAGTAGGAAATATGTAAGTTAATCAAGTCTCTAAAAATCTTTCTGTCGAAATTTTAAAAAAAATTTCCGAGCGCTTCGCGAATTATGTGAAAATGGTCTAAACCAACAAAAATTTCTGGCTAGATTGATCGATGACTGAATTTTTAGTGCTACAAGCGAAATAACGCAGTCAAAATGCTAAACCCGTGGTTTTACAGCAAGAGTGTTTCATACATACGTACCCTATTTTGACCATTTTGGTCATTTGGCAGGCAAAAAAAAGCGTGAACATTAAATTTACCGATTTGGTTTTCACAGTTTTTACCCCAACAGCGACCAAATTCTGGGGGCGGGGGCTCGTATGGGCCAAAGTTCAAAAAGCTGCAAGAGGCACGCCGAAAATTCCATTCTGGAGGGTCTACCGTAATGTAAGAGGTGATATTTTGGAATTTCATTGTCTAAAACACCCCCTGCCGACCCGAACCTCGCGCATCTATGGCTTCAATCGTTTGAATAAATCTAGCATAAAGAAATATTAGGAAAATTTTCATCAATGACCTCGGCCGTATTCGGGTCGCAGGTGAAAAGGACGGTAGAAGCGTGGCTGCTAGAAACGTTCACTCCGTTCAGTTTCACGATGCACGGATCGGCTTTGGCAGCGCGATAGGCCAGCCATGAATTACCAGCTAAGCAAAGTACGGAAAATATTATTTCAGTTTATGACACGCACTTAAGATGAAGACGATTTCCCCGATCCCCACACTAAATTGCATCATCCCGCTAAGTTGTGGAAGAAATATTGATTTTTTTATATTTTTTTCATTTTTCGGAATGTTTTCGAACCTCCCTGAAACAGTTGACAACCCCATTCCCCTTATTTCATTTCTTACTTTTAATTCAACCCCTATTTGACCATTTTCACTTGAGCGAATCTTGAATGATTTGTAAACATAACGTTTCGTGGTAAGGAAAATCTTTGATTTTGTCGTATTCAAAACACCTTTGATGATATTCGGACTTTTCATAAAGCTTCATATAAGCGTAAATAAACGCGGTTAAGCCGACAAGCAGCGGCTAAGTTTTAGGAGAGGGGGTAGCCTGATCTACAATTTCCGGGGGAAGGGAGTAAACTATCATCAAATTTGGACCAAAAGTTTCCGATTTTGGTTGGGAGATAAGGACGACAAACTGTGAATGGGGGATATTCTGGCACCCCAGTTTCGTGTAATCTGTTGAACAAACCTTACCGCAATGTTTATTTATAGGACATTAACGCGCTTATTTGAGTATAAAGGTAAATTTTTGGTTCAAATGCAAATCTAAACAAACCTAGGCGATTTTGCGACGATGAGACGTTATTTTTATCATTCTTGAGAACAAAAGTAGTAATAATGTCAAAATTTTTCTGCCGGATTATTACTTTTATACGCTTTTTACTCAAAAAGCGCCCCAAATTGATCATTTTATTTTTTAGTGTTAAAAGCGATATAATGCAGTCCAAATGTAGTAAAAATGCAGTATTACCACGAAAAAACTTTTTATAGGCTCTTCGACCATTTCCGTCATTTGAATAGCAAAAAGATCGTAAACACTAAATTTACTGTTTTGGATTTCTGGGATTTTACCCCTCCCCCTCCGCTCCCCCGCCGACCTCAAATCGGTGCATCTATCTAGTCGGGAACAGTACGAAGGATGACAAAACATATCCGCGATCAAAGTTCGAAAATTCTATAAATATAAATTAGTGCACGCTATTAAAAATAATAAATTGATATGAGAAAACGAGATAAAAGATATAAATAAAAGAATAATCGACTTTATTCAATAAAGAAATTTTAGTTTACTTCTGCTATGTACGTACAACAGCCAGTGATTACCCAATCGAAACTACAATTGCAATCAGTCTGCAATTTGAGCAATGGCGTTGTATCCACATCATATACGTATGCTTTGTTTCACAACACAAGAACTCGATTTACGCAATGTTTTACTTTTATACTCCAATATTGCACTTTCGGACGATCCAATCCACGCTTTGTCCACAGTGTCCCAAACTCCGCCCTTATTACGCGAACGAGTCTCGCCATTGACATCGTTGCATAATGAGAAAACGTACCGATTATCCGAAGAAGTAAATAACCTGCAAGATCGTTCATAACATGAAGCCAGTGGGTTTAAAATACAGAAGTAACGTAAATAACTTTGACGATAAGTTTGTTAACGAACTATTGATAAAAGGCCATGCTTTGAAATCTTCGATGTTCTTTTTCCACGAATCGATGCAACAAGTGGTCAAGCAAGGTAACAATGCAACGATTATGCTTAATTTTCCAATGTTCTTCAACATTTCATTGCAATATCCTCAGTTTTGGCTTCATACTTTCAAAAAGGAGTGATAAATATAATATGTACGTAAATAATGTAAGGGTATTAGTATAATAGATAGCAGGCCCGTATCCATGGGGGATAATGAGGCACGTGCCATCCTCCCACCCGAAATGAAATATGAGAATGATTTTTTCTTTTACTGCCCTTTTGCTTTTTTCAGCCAAAAATTGAAGAAAATTTTTGGCGTTTTGCGCCGAATTTTATAATTATACATAATTAGAGTCTATTTAGTCCCAAGCGCACGGTTTGAACATTCCACTTTTGGTTTTTATACAACCTACAAAATATTTTGCATCTTCGTCTTCTCTTCTTAACAGGTTTTATGCAGAAAATGAAATTTGTTCAAGAAGCAAGAATGACAGCAATTTTTTGCCGATTATAATGAATTTTCTGACGAATTATGACGCTTTTTTGTTTCAGTTCGAAACCGTGATTCGGCTGATTTTGTGAGAATTTTAACGTTACGACCCAAAATTGGATTGCTCCTTTTACAAAATCTTCCGGGCTGCCCTAGATTCCGATGAGGGGCACCCCACCCTAGACCTTCAGCCCTAAAAGAGATGGTTTCCATTGGATTCTCACAGTATCTAAGGTATCCGAGTAACAAAATTTGCAAACTAAAATTCATCCTCTGGTCCCCCTAATGTTTTGAAAAAATTTTGGTTGTGCCCCCAAACAAAATCTAGGATACGAACCAGTGATCGGACCGAGGGTACTTTTTGAAACGAGGCGACTTAAAATCCTTGCCTCGGCCTCGGCCTCGGCCGAGGGTAATGCCGAGGGTCAAGCTTATATACCTCACCCATAAATAGTACTCTTAGAATATTTTGTATGCACATGAGCTAGAGAATAATCGTAATATTAAACACTTTATCGAATATCAAACAATTCATTTTTATTTTCAATAATAGTAGATTAAATGTGTGAAGGATTTATTGAATAAAGTCAGCAGCATGAAAGCATATATACTTAATTTAACAAGTTGCCGTTGATGAAGACTTGGAAAAGTTGATAAAAAATATGGCTGAACAAGCACTTAAAAACTTTTACTATAAATAAGAAAACAGTGTCGAAGAAATAAAGGAACAAACGAAATAAGCTAAGTAAAGACAGAACTGTAGCCATTGTTGTGCTCGCTTTCGCAGTAATGCATGTTTAAACACGCTTTTCCGGTCATCCAATTCAGGTGTGGCAGGTAATATGACGGAAACTGCACTGTATATACTTTCCGATCATAGTTTCCCAAGGTCCAGAGTTGAGGGAAGGGTGAAATCCCAAAATGGGGGACCAGTAAATTAAGTGGTGTCTTTGTATGAGCGAACAAATTTTTGTAGATATTTTATATAAATACATTTTTAAACATACCTATTTTTACATACTGCCAGTGTGTGACCTGCAACCGGCATGCAGTCCTAAACAGTGTTTTTTTGTGCAAGATACCTTTTTACGTGTACAAAGATGGTATCCAAAAGTCTTTGAACATTTTGTACATGCAAATTGTTGTGTTGTACTATTATAGTATGGTACAGTAGCGATTTAATGTGGTAAAACAGGGTTTTTCGACCTTTGGTAGTGTATCTTAGCTAATTCCTGGGTTTCTGAATATTTGACATTTTTCCATTCTAAATGCAAAGTCTACTATTTTAAACATATATAGGACAGACAATTACTGATGCGCCGAAAATTCTCGGAAATTTTACACCTTTTTACAGTTTTTGTCTCTTCAAAAATCTTTGTGCATGTACAAAGACGGTCCTGAAAAAATTCTGAACATGATGATAAATCTTTGCCGAATACAAGAAACCGTGGCCCTAAATGTGATAATTCGGCTTGAATTTAGTTGATAATATTGCGCCGAAATTTTTATCAGCTTTTGATGAAGTTTACACATAAAACTCGACTGAGAAAGCTAAAACAACTTGTACTACAAAATCAGAAATCTTACAGATATTGTAATATGCCAATTAAATCTTGTAATAAGCACTACTGTGCTTAGAAATCCAATGCAACATCAGGATAAATCAGTCAATTTTATCTTTGAACGGCAAAAAGGCGTAAAGTTATTAAATAGTACTTATTTTGCATAAAATTTTTAAAAACAGTATAAATAGATACAAAAGATATTTAAATCTGCATAAAGATGCCTAGATTACACAAAAATTGACTTTGGAGTTTTATTTCCCCTGCTTCAATCTAAATACAGTATATTAGCGATATTTTGCGCGAAGCGCCGTAAGGTTTTTGAAATTTCCTAAAATATACTGAAAAACGATATAATTAATATCACTATGTCCAAGAAAGTATTTTAACATTGTATAAAAATGGCTATAAAAAAATGCACGAGCCGAAATTGATTTTTGGCAAAACCTGCATTTATTGGCCATTTTTAGGTGCGTTTTTGCGATTTTCGGCCGAAAATTCGTGATCATTTACCCCTCTCCCATAAAAATGGCCGAAAACCATACGTGTAACAGGGGGATTGGGGAATTCTCCATCCACCCAGGGTTGGACGTCCTCCCCACACCCTTCCCTCCAACGTCAGAAAATTTTGACCCACCCTCCCCATTTTTGGCGAAAATTTGCGCTTTGTTGGCTATTTTTAGGTGCTTTTGCCATTTTTGACATAAAATTAGAGTCGCTTATCCCCCTCCTTCTAAAAATGGCCAGGGACTCCTAACCGAAATTTCAAGCTGTTACATGTATGCCGAGGAGCACTCCTGAAAATTTTGAGCTGTTGCATGCATGTTTTATAGTGATAGTTAGTCTATTCACTCTTGCTTACATTCAAAAATACTGTATCACTTCGTGAAATCCTAATAGTTAGCTGCACTTTTGCCAATAGTAAAAATAAACTTCAAAAATTATTCAAAAGGTTTTCACCAAAAATCGTCTGACGGTGACTTGAGTCTTGTACCCTGAGAGGAGGGTAATAACCCTCCCTCAGCCCCCCCCTTTGGGAATGTGTGTTTCAGATCCATGTAGCGAGCATGAGAATTAAAACTTAATCATCACATGAATAATAAATTGGCACTTTGCTGTATGTAACTTGGTGTAACTGGGTACGCGACTTAAACCATAAGAAAAGTCTATAGGTAAAAAATAGCCTGTGTACTGCGGATGCATTCTAAATAGTTAATATTCAACAGATATATTAAACTTATTCAAATTTGATATTAACCCTCGGCGTCTCAGCACTATTCAGCTTCGCCCTCGGCGCCGAGGCCGAGGCTCCAAAAAACGCCGAGGATTGCCGAGGCCGAGGCCTCAGTCCGATCACTGATACGGACCTGCCTACCTTGACCATGGAACCACCGTTTTTCCACATTTAGGAGTTTTTCTGAACCAAAATTTCGGAATGTGGAAAAAAATTTGGGGCTTAGTTGACATTGTGGAAAATTTTTGTAATGTAAAATTGCATAGAGAGGTAAAACTCCAAAATTTTCCTGCGCTTCGAGCCGGATTGAATAAATTTCTTTACTGGTTATTAATTTTTAAGCCATGCTGCGCCGATTGCAGCACTTTCATTGACTATTTTGTCTAGAACTTGTCTATGATTGAAAGCCTCATCTTTTGCACGTTTTTGGACAATTTTTGTACTGCGAAAATGCGTTTTAGATATAAAATTAAGTTTTTATTCTTCGAAGAGACTCCAAAAATCGGCTAAAGTGTATATATATATATATATATATATATATATATATATATATATATATATATATATATATATATATATATATATATATATATATATATATATATATATATATATATATATATATATATATATATATATATATATATATATATATATATATATATATATATATATATATATATATATACTAGTTAAGGTCTGAAAACGCAGTTCTAGGAGGAACATATCATTAACCGTCATATTAATTGCAGTTCACAAAATTTACAATTACAAAATGTTCGAAAACTCGTTTTGGGTCTCGCCATTTTATGTAGAATGGGATAACTCCAAAAAATTGACGGTTTTTCAACATAAGCGCTCAATTTTTGAACGTTTTTTAGACACACTAAAAATGTGAACCAAAATTTGAAATAAGGGAAAAATTTCAAGTATGGTTCACATTGTGAACCAAATTGTTGGGACAGGTATGTACCTAAGATACACAGTGACACTTGACCATGGTTTTCCTAAGTTATCGCATGCGTTGATTTCATTGGTGACATTTCTAGACTGCAAAGACAAGAGCATAAGCGAATAAAAGATGCCTAAGTAAGCCTTATAAAAAACGAGTTTTCTTTGCATCGGCCCTGGCTACCTGTCCATACTTTCTGCACTATTTGAAGTGCGTTTCACGACCGAGCACATTTTTTCATGATTTTATTACATGACTGATCCTTACATCCGGCTTAGGCTTAAGTGAGTGCGTAACGCCAGTTTTTCCCTATTGGTTTGGTTCACAATTTGAACCGTACCCGAAATTTATTTCCAAACTTCAAATGTTAATTCATTTTCGGAGATCGAAAAAGCGTTCGAAAATTGAGCACTCATGTTTAAAAACCAGTTAAAAACCAATTTTTTTGCAGAAAGTTCATTCAACATAAACTAGTGAAACCCAAAACGAGTTTTTTAACATTTTGGAATTGTAAATTTTGAGAACTGCCGGACTTGCACACTGGAGTGGTATGGGGGTGGTATCCATACGTGGGCAGCAAGAAATTTCTGGGGGGGGTGCAAGATTTTTTTGAAGGTCAAAAAATGGCCTTAAAAACGATGGTATGGTGATAAAAACACCATTTTTCGACGTTTCTCATCAAGCACTATCCATTGGCATCAAAAAATTGCGAAAAAAGCGAAAAAAAATTTCAAAAATTGAATTCTGGGGGGTATTTTGATTTCTGGGGGGTATTTTGGTTTCTGGGGGGTGCATACCCCCCAAACCCCCACGCCCAGGTGTGGTGGTATCCCCCTTACAAGATTTTTGGAATGCATACCCCTTAGACCGTTTTGGGATCAAATCTGTAGCTCGAAGCTTGAAAAAGCGTTAAAAGATGTCTATTAGCATAGTTTTAGGCAGTGATCGGACCGAAGCCTTGGCCTCGGCCTCGGCCTCGGCAATCCTCGGCGTTTTTTGGAGCCTCGACCTCGGCGCCGAGGGCGAAGCTGAAAACTGCCAAGGCGCCGAGGGTTAAAATCAAATTTGGATAAGTTTAATATATCCATTGAATATTAACTATTTAGAATGCATCTGCAGTACACAGGCTATTTTTTACCTATAGACTTTTCTTATGGTTTCAGTCGCGTACCCAGTTACACCAAGTTACATACAGCAAAGTGCCAATTTATTATTCATGTGATGACTAAGTTTTATTTCTCATGCTCGCTACATTGATCGGAAACACAAATTCCCAACGGGGGGGGGGGGGGTGAGGGAGGGTTAGTACTCTCCTCTCAAGGTACAAGACTCAAGTCACTGTCAAACGATTTTTGGTGAAGCCTTTTGAATAATTTTTGAAGTTAATTTTTACAATGGCAAAAGTGCAGCTAAATATTAGAATTTCACGAAGGGATACAGTATTTTTGAATGTAAGCAAGAGTAAATAGACTAACTATCACTATAAAACAAGCATGCCACCAGTGATCGTACGGGGTCAGATTTTCACCCCCGATTGGGGTCGGGGTTGGGGATGAAAACACCCCGGTTTTCAGGGTCGGGGGTTGAAGATTAACAATTAACATTGCATGATTACATACCAATTTGAAAAGGATAAAAACGATACCTTCACTTGTTTGTAGAGCATACTAATAAAGCTGCTTATGTTCAACATTTTATTTTCATTTCGTATTCTTCCACAGTTTTTTCATAATGGTTTTCTATGGCGCACTGATTGTAGAGGAGCCAATGGCGCGAAGCGCTGAAAATTTTCGAAATTTTTACCGTTTTCATGTAGAATTTTACGCCTTTTTATTGACTAACAGTTCGGAAATCATAAGTGGCGCAAAGCATCAAGAAATTCAGTCATATTTTACCGCCCTAAGACAATAATCGGCGGTGCTAAGCGCAGGAAAATTTCGACGTTTTTACTCTTTAAACTCAATTTATACCACTTAAATCAAACAGAACAGATAAACTAATTGCGGCGCGAAGCGCCGAAAATTTTTAAAAATTCCTAATCCTTTTACCTTTTCTGTCCTCCTAAAAATCTCTTTCAACATGTAGAACGAGATTGCACGGCTGGGGGTCTGGGGTGGCGCGCTCAAGCGCCACCAGCGAGGTCCAGGGCAGAATCCCCAAAAATTTTGTAAAAAAGCACTCTAATTTTTAATTAGTAAAGTTAAAATTTTCGCAAATTGGCAAAATCTCGGTTCTGAATTAAGTCCAAAAAAACTTAAAATTGATGAACACCTACACTGCACAAAACTTCTGAGCTGAAATGCGTTTTTCGACCTCTGCTTAGTATGTAGCGCAGCAACGGGTCGCAACCAATAAGTCATTGAAAGATGTATCAATCAGAATTTTGTTCTTACCATTTTCAGGCCCATTTGTGGCCTTCTTATTAACTAGTTCAGAAAACAGAAAATGCGCAAAAACACAAGAAAATTTGGCCTTTCCTTTCATTTAAAATAGAATTATGTGTCCTTGTAAAGAAAGATAAACAAAGCAGAGAATAGATAAATTGGTACGCAAACATTTTTGCACTTTTACTATTATGTTCAACAAGCATGTGCAGTTTCATTCAATGAAGTAATAGTGCATTGAATCACTAAAGTGCTACGAAGTGCTGGATTATTTTAACAGATTCAAGCTTTTATATTCATTGGATCTGTATAACAATAAATAATAATGACTCGGCGCGAAGCGCCGGGAAACTTCGACGTTTGTCCTTTTTTAAACTCAATGTTCTGGACACATTGCGCCATAAAAATCAACATAATTTCTGAAAAATTCTGGGGGACATGTGCCTCCATTCCTCCCAGCTACGCCTGTGATTCCGCAGTAATTTCAGCGCACTTCATAATGCGAACATGTATGTACGTCTTAACAACATGGCGACCAGGCGTACTTTTTATGAAATATCGCGAAGGTCGAGTTTGACATATCAATTTTGCTGGTGAATGAATCGTCCTTGCTCCGAATTTACTTGCTATTTATACAATTCTCCTATGTACCAACAAATAAAACGCTATATTTCACCCCCAAAAAAAGGTTCAACCCTGACTCGAAAAATCATGCCCCCGGTCGGGGGTTGGGGTCGGGGTTTATACCGGGGTTTTTTCAAAGTCGGGGTTGGGGTTAGAGCCCCGTACGATCACTTCATGCAACTAGGGATGGACCGGGTCCAAAATTTTGGATTTTTTGGGTCCGGGTCCGGGTCTCAACATTTTAAAACTTCGGGTCCGGGTCCGGGTCCACAGTGCTAGACCCGACCGGGTCCGGGTCCGGGTCCAACACATCTTGTAGAAGTGCACATTTCCAAAACCACAATGTACTGACACAAAATTTTCGGCAATTTAAATAAACACATAATTTAGATCAAGTTGTAGCTGATAGACTACGTGAGCAAAATGCGCGGATAAGATGAGGACAACTACATAAGAGTTAAAGCAAAATAACGTAGTGAGCTTGAAATTTCGGTTGACGTTGGAGGGAAGGGTATGGGGAGGTCGTCCAACCCTGGGTGAATGGGGAATTCCCCAACCTTCCCCCTGTTACACGTATGGTTTTCGGCCATTTTCATGGGAGAGGGAGTAAATGATAACGAATTTTCGGCCGAAAATTGCTAAAACGCACCTAAAAATGGTCAATAAATGCAATTTTTGCCAAAAATCAATTTCGGCTCTTGACTTTTTTGGAGCCATTTTTATACAATGTTAAAATACTTTCTTGGACAAAGTGATATTAATTATATCGTTTTTCAGTATATTTTAGGAAATTTCAAAAAATTTTTGGCGCTTCGCACAAAATATCGCTAATATACTGTATTTAGATTGAAGCAGGGGAAATAAACACTTCAATATCAATTTTTGTGTAATCTAGGCATCTTTATGCAGATTTAAATGTCCTTTGTATCTATTTATACTGTTTTTAAAAATTTTATGCAAAATAAGTACTATTTAATAACTTCGCACTTTTTTGCCGTTCAAAGATAAAATCGACTAATTTATCCTGATGTTGCATTAAGCACAGTAGTACTTATTACAAGATTTAATTGGCATATTGTAATATTTCTGATTTTGTAGTACAAGATGTTTTAGCTTTCTCAGTCGAGCTTTATGTGTAAATTTCATCAAAAGCTGATAAAAATTTTGGCGCTTCGCGCCGAACTAATGTTATCAACTGAATTCAAGCCGAATTATCACATTTAGGGCCACGGTTTTTTGTATTCGGCAAAAATTTTTCACAATCTACAGAATCTTTTCAGGACCGTCTTTGTACATGCACAAAGATTTTTGGAGAAACAAAAACTGTAAAAAGGTGTAAAATTTCCGAAAATTTTTGGCGCATCAGTAATTGTCTGTCCTATATATCTTTAAAATAGTAGAATTTGCATTTAGAATGGAAAAAATGTCAAATATTCAGAAACCCAGGAATTAGCTAAGATACACTACCAAAGGTCGAAAAACCCTGTTTTGCTACACTAAATCGCTACTGTACCATACTATAATAGTACACAAAAATTTGCATGTACCAAATGTTCAAAGACTTTTGGATACCATCTTTGTACACGTAAAAAGGTATCTTGCACAAAAAAAACACTGTTCAGGACTGCATGCCGGTTGCAGGTCACACACTGGCAGTATGTAAAAATGTGTATGTTTAAAAATATATTTATATAAAATATCTACAAAAATTTGTTCGGTCATACAAAGACACTACTTAATTTAATGGTCCCCCGTTTTGGGATTTCACCCGTCCCTCAACTCTGGACGTTGGGAAACTATGATCGGAAAGTACAGCGTAGTTTCCGTCATATTACCTGCCACACCAGAATTGGATGACCGAAAAAGCGTGTTTAAACATGCATTACTGCAAAAGCGAGCATAACAATGGCTACAGTTCTGTCTTTACTTAGCTTATTTCGTTTGTTCATTTATTTCTTCAACACTGTTTTCTTATTTATAGTAATAAAAGTTTTTAAGTGCTTGTTCAGCCATATTTTTAATCAATTTTTCCGAGTCTTCATCAACGGCAAATTGTTAAATTATGTATGCTTTCATGCTGCTGACTTTATTCAATAAATCCTTCACACATTCAATCTACTATTATTGAAAATAAAAATGAATTGTTTGACATTCGATAAAGTGGTTAATACTACGATTATTCTCTAGCTCAAGTGCATACAAAATATTCTAAGAGTACTATTTATGGGTATAGGTATATAAGCTTGACCCTCGGCATTACCCTCGGCCTTTGCCTCGGCCGAGGCAAGGATTTTAAGTCGCCTCAGCCTCGGCCGAGGGTCCAAAAAGTACCCTTAGTCCGATCACTGGTTTTAGGTACATATCATAGGTGGGCAAGGTAGGGATGGCCAGAAAGGTGAAATTTGAAAACGGTCGCATAATATGCATGATGTGCATTTTTACTAAATAATATATTGATTTTGTTATTTATGCATATAAAAATGTTGGCTAAAGTTAACAATACGGTACTTTTAGAAAAGGAGCAGAACGAATATGGAATGCCAAAATTTTTGTGCCACACTGGTAGAACATGATAAATTGAAGCGCGGAAAGAAAATTTGGTGAAAATCTAAGCCATACTTGCAAAGTTGCAGGCAACTGTCGATTTGAGTGTTGGGTGGGACGATTAAACGGCTCAATCCAAGGACTTACACATTTGTCAGAAATAAATAATATGGGCTGAAATTATGGAAGGAAGCATATCAATGAAGGGGAAACAAGAAAAAAGGCGCGGAAAGCTGTTTGAAATTTAAAAAAATCTTTTTTTGCATGTTTTTTCGGTTTTACTTGATAAGATATAGGAACATCTAAATTTTTGCTTCTAATATACTTAGGCTTAGGCTTACTATATCTGAAAACGTGTTTTAAGCTGCTTAGGTCGAGTTCGCTCCCACTCAGGTCAATGTATAGATGCTTAGGTTAATGTATAGATGCTTAGGTCGATGTATAGATGCTTAGGTCGATGTATAGATGCTTAGGTCGATGTATAGATGCTTAGGTAGATGTATAGATGCTTAGGTCGATGTACAGATGCTTATATCAACGTAAATTGGGTATCTACATGTGATTCTGCATTCAGCTGTTTGAATATTCAAATACTCGAGTAGATGCTTGCGTAGGTTGAGGAGAGGCTAATTAACGAAACCCATAGCTTTTGTAATATTGATCATAGACGGATGAATATTTTTTCCGCGCTTTCTTTCAACATGTTCTAAGTAATGAGCGAAAAAATCCGCTCTTCTGAAATTTATTTCATAGTATCCTGAAAGTACCATATACTCCAAAAATGTGGCACTAATTATTCGCAGTCAACTGCAGGTAATATAGCACACCATGTAAAATTATATGCAGTCAAAAACCAGCGGTGTAGACTGCAATTAATATAGCACACAATGTAAAATTATATGCAGTCAAAAACCAGCGGTCTAGGGTGCAGGTAATATAGCACACAATGTGATATTATATGCAGTCAAGTTGAATGCTTATTGTTGTGGGAAGCTGGCGCTTTGCTCGCGTTTCAAGCTGTAGTAGATGGCTTTAGAAGGCACTTTTACTTGAGATGGTCTGGCAGATTTGCTTCCCCACTAGGGAATATTTCTTTTGTGCTGCATGGGTAGCACACGCAATAGCTGCCCAGTCGCCCATTAGCGCATGTTGATGGGCCAGTGTAAGCTCTGGGGCATACATACGTATACACATATTTGATCAATCCGGAATAAATTTATAACTGCACAATTACAGGGTGGTTCAAACAGAGCACATAAGATCAGCACTATCACAGCCAATTAATCTTATGTCAAATCATGTCCAATAATTGACACAATGGTTGTTTAACCAGCTATAAAATTACAATAAAACGCAAGAAACGGGCAAAAATGGCTAAAAATAAAGTATGTAGACAGTGTAGGCATGTACCTTACTTTCCTGTTGATACGTACATTTTTTCGAAGCATTTTATTTCCACTACAATAAAACCATTTCCCAGAATGAGGACAAGTACAGCAACAGCTATTCAATATCTATCATACAGGACCAGAGCTTACGCTAGCCCATCAAAATGCGCTAATGGGTGACCGGGCAGCTATTGAAGCTGCTACCCATGCAGCGCAAAAAACATTCCCTAGTGAAGAAGCAAATCCGCTGGATCATCTCAAATGAAAGTGCCTTCTAAAGCCATTTACTACAGGTTGGGATGCAAACGAAGCGCCAGCTTCACCATATCAATAAGCATTCAGCTTGACTGCATATAAAATCACATTGTGTACCATATTATACAAATACAAATACAAATACAAATATTTTATTTTCGTCGCACAAAAAAGAACAAAATAAGAAAAGAAACATTAATATACAATGAAATACAATTATAAATAAACATTTGACATGAATCATCATACAAAATCACATTTTCTAAAAGCAAGAAATTATTAATTAAAGTACATTTATACGAGATTAGTGCAAAAGATGAAGGTAGGCGCGCAGGCTAAATAAATTATGCACTTAGAACACGCCCCTAGCAAATACCCCGTTAGATCAACTTTTTCAACTTTTCATGGAGGGAAGCAACACTAGATCTTACAACAGCTTCAGGGAGAGAATTCCATACGTGAATCCACCTATTGGATAAATCATACCCACGAACATCAAGCCGAAAAGGAGTGCATTCACATTTCATTGAATTTTGAGCACGCGTGCTGTTTTCACAAAAAGTAAAAAGTCGGCTTGCTGCAAAACGCATCTACCACTCAATATCTGATACATCATACACAGATCACTACGCAATCTGCAAATCTCCAGGCTATCCAATTCTAAGGAACTGAGTCTTTCAGCATAAGAAAGTCCCCGAAATCCAATAATTTTACGTGTAAATTTCCTTTGAACATTTTCGATCATTGAAACATGGGTCTTACGGTATGGATTCCAAACAGTGCTACAATACTCAAGAAGCGGTCTGACGTAAACAGTAAAAGCCCTAGACATATTTAGTTTATTTTTAGAAGCAAATGATTTCGATATTAGCATAGCCCTAGCATAAGCTCTACGCGTTATATCATTATAGTGGAAATTAAAATCAAGTTTACTTGATACGTAAACACCCAAATCCTTTACAGAATTTACACTCTGTTCTACAGTCAGGTCAGAAATTCTATAAGAATGCTTGGGATTTCCAAAACCTAGATATAACGCGTAGCATTTTTCAGTAGCAATTTTTAACTGCCAATCCTTGGACCAGACTACGAGTTTAGCAATATCATCTTGAAGTTGGGTGTGATTGCTAGATAAATTATAAAGCTTGACGTCATTGGCAAAAAGGCAAACTTTGCTATTTAAGCGGTCGCTAATGTCATTTATGAATAAAACAAAACGAATCGGGCCAAGTATACTGCCCTGAGGAACACCGTAGTGACAGATTTTCTGCTCAAAAACTGACCGTTAATAACAATCCTTTGAGTCCTATCGCTCAAAAAACAAGTTAACCAACTCAATAAATCTCCAGAAAATCCAAAAGTTTCCAGTTTATAAATTAATTTACGGTGAACTACAGTGTCAAAAGCTTTAGAAAAATCAATGTAGATAACATCAACAGTGTTTTTTTCATCAATTAATTTAGTCCATTCATTTTTGCACTTTAGTAATTGCAATTCACACGATTTACCCTTTTGGAAACCAAACTGACCGGAGGAGATCAAATTATTCTCACGTAAATGTGCTTGCATCGTACTGTTAATTATCGATTCCATGATCTTACACGTAACACAACATAACGATATCGGCCTGTAATTTTTAGCATCACTACGGTCGCCCTTTTTATACACAGGAACAACATTAGCGGTGCGCCACAGTGCAGGAATACAATGGGTTTTGAAAGATATTTCAAAAATAGTGGTTAAAGGCTGGGTAAGTACAAAAGCAAGTTTTTTCACAAAAAATGCACAAAGTCCGTCAGGGCCAATCAATAATGATGGTTTAATTTTCCGTATAGCAGAAAAAACGACATCATCAGAAAAACGAATGTTTGATAACTTTGGCTGTGCACAAGCATTAATAAGACCAAAATTCGTTTGCGTAGGAACACTAAAGACTGAAGCAAAAAGTGTGCTAAAAACGTTTGCCTTATCTTTGTCAGTAGAAGCAATCACACGATCGCCATCAGTTAAGATTGGAATAGTTCTTTCACCACTAATACGAGAATTAACAAAATTATAAAAAGAATTCAAATTTCCAGATTTAAAAAGTTTATCCTCTTTGGAAGAGTGAAATTTATAGATTTCGGCCTTTAATAACTTTGCACAGTTATTATAAACAGCTTTAGATTCAGGCGTTTTTCTCCATTTATAAACATGCCACAGCCTCAGTTTTTTAGCAACCAGCTTTCTTATGTTCATTGGGTATCTTTTCACAGTTGCAGGTTTTGCTTCAATTTTTGGAACATGCTGGGAAATTAAAGGATTTATAACAGACAAAAATTTGTTGTAGAAATCATCACAAGTAACGCAATCTGAAAAAATGTCAGGCCACGAAATTGCGGACAAAAATAATTCAATCTGATCATAATTTGCTCTGCAAAAATTAAGTTTAGCTGAACTTTTTTCTTCCAAGATAGAATATTTAAGAGAAAAAGTAACAACCGAGTGATCACTAGTAGAAAAAGGTGGGTTGACTTCAACGTTTTCGATAGAATGGGCATCAAAAATAACATCTAAAATATGCATACCGTGTGTTGGTTCAGAAACTTTTTGACTAAAAGACAGAGAAAGCATGCACTCGCAAAAAGATCGGTTAATAGGACTCGAAGGTAAAATAAAACTAGACCAGTCTACATTAGGAAAATTTAAATCACCTAATATGACAAAAGGATACTGTATCTGAGAGGCCCATCCTATAACACAGAAAGCATTCTCATGTGGGAGAAATCATAATCCGGCGCCCTGTAAAAGAGTAGCACACGAATCTTGGAGCTTACGCCAATGAAATCAACAATAACTATTTCTTCACTGAAAAGATTTTTTGGTACTTTTGGCAAGTAGGATTTTAAAGTACTTTTTGAAAGAATAAAAACACCTCCACCTTTTCGATTGATCCTACCAGAACGATACACATTAAAACGGTTTAAATTGCAAAGTAAGCCATTAGATACAATAGGAGTTAACCAGGATTCACACACACACACACACACACACACACACACACACACACACACACAATATTGAAATCATTTGCTGTTAAAAATGCATCAAACTCATTTAGTTTATTTAGTATACTACGTGCATTAAATAAACAACAACGCAAAACTGACTGCCGTCCGCCAGGGGGCCCGCATCCTCAAATTATGCGCGAATTATTCCTCCACGACGATTGACGCTCGTTAGCATCAGCGCCGGACGTTCGATGCAACTGACGCCCTCGAAAGCGTCCTGATGCTCCTGATTGGACAAATCGCATCGAAACCAGATTCGCGTAGGATCCTGTCTGTCGCCCGCCGCAGGTTTAGGCGACTGGAAAGCTCGCAACCACAAGTTGCGGGCGTGTGCTGAGGAAAATTGTATTTTGAGCAAGCGTTCTTATTTTCGATTAGGTATATTGCCCCATCCTAAACGATAGCAATCGGTAATGTTGTCGGGATCAAAATCATGGTCATCTGCCAAGCGACGAACTTCGGCTAGATCAAACTTTTTTTGATCAGAAGCGGTGTCGGTTTTTAGTTCATTGATGTTAAAACCAACAGCCCTGGTAGAACGTTCTTGAAGGTCAACGGCTATACGAACCGAGTCCAACACCAATGGGCCACAAACAGGCCCGCCGCAAAAAGGAGGTCCTCCTGCAAACGTAGGGCAATGAGGGGCGGCTGCAGAAATGTTTGATGATTGAGCAAAATCCACAGGCTCAGCGGGCAAAGGGGCAAAGTTCAGCTTCAGCAGCAATTGATAGGAGTTTAAAGCGAGTGTAGGAACGCTGCGAACGTAGCATTGCGTGCAAGAATAAATGAATAGTTTAGAGGCATCAGATGACAAGGCGGCGAATTTGTTATGAAAGTTGTCCGAGATGGATGCACACGCGGCGTGCTCCCACGAACCACAATAACCGCACTGAAAAGCCAAGTCGCCGTTGCCGACATTCGAACGACAACAAACGCAGGGTGCCGTAATGAGTTGACTCTTGTCAATGTCTTTCGACTGCGAACTAGTCGAATCTTTTGTCTGACGTTTAGGACCAGGGTTTGTTTCGACGTCGCCACTTAGCAATAATAAACGAAAGTTCAAAAAGACCATAATTTTCGCAACCACACACGAAAAAAATTCGTTGGGGCTGAAGTCGTTTCGCATCAAACATCTTCCGCAATGGACACAGACAGTATAAACGGCAAAATTTTGAGCACAGTTCGTCTGGTAGTATGACATCAACTCGCATCGATCCAATTAGTAATACGAAGATGATCAATTGCATGCCGCCGAACATCAGCATTTTCGTCGTTGACTGCCAAATTATACAAAGAACCGCAAAAATTATAAATCTTCTGTCCAGGCCGCTGGTTTTTGACTGCATATAATTTTACGCTGTGTGCTATATTACCTGCAGTGTAGGCTGCTGGTTTTTGACTGCATATAATTTTACATTGTGTGCTATATTACCTGCAGTTGACTGCAAATAATTACTGCCCAAAAATGTTATTCTTCAGATCTGAAATGATTTTTTTTGAAACTAAAGAATGAAAACGTATGTATGGAAGTCATTCGGATTATATTTACCTAAATAAGTATGAAAAATCTTTTCATCTCAGAAATCTCACTGTAGCTACCTTTGTTTTGAATTTTGCAGTTTGGGAGTGCAAAAGATGAAATCAGCGTAATGAAAACCTTCATTTGAAAACTGTGCAGGTTATATTTTTTACGTAAATACATGAAAACGAGCGTTTACTGTGTGTTATATTCTGTGTACGTGTACAAAAGGTGGGTGTCAACTAAACGTAGGAATACCGATGGAAAGCAGTGCATTCTGCCGGCGGCACTGGCCATTGGCACGGCCGTGCCAAAGCCCCAGTGTTGCCAGGTCAAATGTTTAAAAACCCCAAAAAAATCCCCCAAATGAGAAAAAAACCCCCATATTAAAAAAATCCTTGGTTTAACAATTAAGTTGATAAAATGCATACAAATGAGCTGGATGCGCTAAATAACATCGTTTTTGTGCATTTTCCACCGCGCCACATCTTTTGCAGCCAGAAATAAAAGACCATTTTTCTGAATTTTTCGGTTTTTTTAATTAAATAAAAATGTTTTAAAATGCTTGTTTTGCGCATCATTTTTTGGATTCTTATTTCTCATAATAAAACGTGCAAAAAACTAGCCAATTCATGCGGACCTACGCCTAGCTAAAGCAAAAGCTCAAAAATTTACAAATGCTTTATAGAACAAATTTCTGATGATATTCATGCATCTTTAGTTCAAAAAAATGCTTCCAGCTAAGTAGCATAATACATTAACAACCTTTTATAATTAATTTATTTCAAAACGGTTCACCAAATTCACTCTAACACGACTTTAGGAGCATAATTATCGATTTCTTCAAACAAAACATCATCCAAACAAAATTGGACATCATTTACGTGTGAGCTAAAATCAGTTTGAGAATCATAAATTTGATTGGAGAATTTGACTAGCATAGATTTGGTTATTTCAAAATTTGAACAGGTTTGTTCGTGTCACATTAATCCGTGTCGAACCACTAAAATATTGTCAAGAGTACTGGCATGCATACGGTTACGTAACTTATTTTTAACAAATTTTATATCTGGAAATCATTTTTCAAATCGGGGATGGGGCGGTAGAACACATTTTACATGAAGAACGAGGGATCTGAAATTGTCTGAAAACTGTCTAAAACCTATTTACGCTGAATGACCATTAAATCTGGATAAAAATCTTCAGAGGCAAGAGATTATTATGAATCAATATTATATGTAACAATTAAATCAAAGCAAGTTCCACGTTATAAATTTTCAGCATCCATGGATTCATCCATACAAATTAGAGCTGTGCCGGGGCCGCCTTTTTTGCCGGCCGGGGCCGGGGCCGGGCCTAGCCCCGGTGCCGGGGCCGGGGCTGGGGCCGGGCCTGGCTGGGGCCAATAATAGCGTGCTTTACCATGCTCATAGTACCACCCTGCCCTACCTCTCATATGTACCTATGCATATATTCTTGCTTGTAGATATGCACGTCAAGCGTTAATATTTGTTGGGATTACAAGATATAACAGAACATGGGTATTGGGGGATCTAGATCCCCCATAATTCACATTTCCCCCTCCCAGAAAAATCAACTAGACCCCCCAGAAATTGATTTTCAGGCGGTTTTTTTTATGCTAATGGATAACTCTCATTGAGAAACGCGAGAAAAGGGTGTTTCTTTTGCTCTACCATATATTATCAGGCACTTTTTGAATTTTGGACTCCTAGAATTTTTGAGCTGCCCATGTATGGATTTAACTCCTCTGACTTGGATGCGTTTTTCAATGTGCTTTACTTTGCAATTTTGAAGGCTTACTATTCTATTTGTTCTGATAGACGTAGCTGTCTGCTACCAAGCAAGCTGGAATTGCTCGTCTATATGAATTGCAATTTAAAATATGTCAATTTTGATTATTAATTAGAAATTTGCACCAATCTGACATAGTGAAATAAAGATTTGAATTAGCAAGATCTGTGGTTTGCTTGAAATTGAGTTTGAAGGTAAATCTGCCCAAAACATTATCAATTTTCTCTATTATAATCAACTCTAACATTGGCCCCGGCACAGCTCTAATACAAATCATAAAATTTCCATATATTTCTGATATATAACAACACTCACCTTTATGTACATAAGTTTCGCTATTCTTTCAAATAATTAGTCGATTTGATGGCGACTGTTTTTTAATTTTTAATTTTTTTAACTTTTTTTACATTTCATTTTTTAACACGATATTTTAGAAGAATTGAAATACATTCTACCATGATAATAGGGCTAAAACATAAAAGTCCTGAAATAAAAAACAGGTAAGCTGAGCTGGGCACGCACAGCTGTGCTGTTGGCTTGGCTTCTCTTTTTGACATATTGATTGCTACCTCTAAACTTATCTAAAATTTAATACTTGCACATTAAATGAAAAACCCCCAAAAAAACCTCAAAAATTTTGAAAAACCCCCATGAAATCCCCCGTGAGCTAAAACCCCAAAAAATCCCCCAAGGATCC
>JAVLUZ010000415.1:493255-572988 GCA_036768485.1 Mermis nigrescens | reverse complement strand
TATGCTTCACGTTCAGTTGCATGTGCTTGTTTGATGATTTGTAGGCAAAAACGGCACCCATCAGAGTCTGTGAACATTTTTTTTGGCGTTACGCGAAGATCTCATTCGAGCTCAACCAGAAATTCAAGTTGACTCGATAGCTTTGAGAAAATGCTTTGTCATCAGCTCCGAAGGGATGAATCCAGATATGGCGAGAAAACACAAAGAGCGCCTGAAGCACCACTTCAAGATTTTCTTCATACTGCCGTTGCATAGAGTTTGCGAGCCCCAGTATGCCTCCATCAAACAGCTACACCGTATTTACCAGCAACAGCCACTGCAGTATCCGTAGCGCGTTGCCAAAAAATAATTTTCGTCATTAGGCCCTGTCAATCTGTATTTTCGTCAATCTCGTCCAGAGACATCTAATGCTTTAGCGCCTTGATATTGTGCATGTATTGCAAACACATGGGCCACACCAGAGATGAATGTTTTGGCGTCCGCAAAACAACGAAAGCCAAAATTATCGCAGCAGAGGCTGCAATTCCAGTGATACAGCGTATGGTCAATATAGCCAATCTAGGCCATTGTCTACGTTTGCAGAATTACGACGCCTATCAAGATTTTCGGCATCAGAAACAATAATGAGTTCTGTCAAGATTTTCGGAACGAGAACGTATGATGATTTTGGCAAAATTACTGGTAATCGCCAGAACTACCGCAATACCTACAGTAATACACGTAATTACAATAATGACAGAAATATGTATGCGAGCAATCATTTTGCAGAACATTCTCAGAACTATCATCAGCCAAACAACTCGTATCAACAGTTTCACAGCCACCTACACTTCTGATGTTCCAGCCGCCACATACTTGGTATCTTCCACCCCCACCAGTTACGTTTCCCCCACCTCAGCTGACTCTTTTGTCACTAATAATGACAATTTCGTCGCTTCGTCTGTCTTTGACTTCGAAAATTCGGAACAGCGCGTCGCTAAGCATTTCTTGAGGTATATCATCGGCTACAGAAGCGATTAGCTGTCTACCAAAAGTTGAATAAGCACATCACATTTAATGATGTAGCTAACACCCCATCAGTTAGCCATGCATCTACAAATTTGACTACCATTGTCACTCAAATTAATGGTGTGAAACTGCCTGCTTTGATAGACACAGGGGCCCAGGTTACAATGATGACCTTGACGCTTTCTGCGCTTGGTTTTAACTTACCACCAGAGCAAGTAGCTAGTGTTGTGCAAGGAATCGGAAGAAACGGCCGCCACTGTGCGTTTCACCTATTTAATGCGAATTACAATCGCCGAGCAAACTACACCGGCTATCGTCTCTATCATCGATGATTTAGGAGAAGATGTCCTTCTTGTAGTTTCTGACTTTTGCAAACAAGCAATGCTTGTCGTAAATACCGTTTGAGGGTTGTGCTTTTTGCCAACAGTGATTGTATTGAGATTGCTCTCTCAGAAGCAGAAGAGAAAAGGAAGGCTACGTGTAAACCCAGATGCGCAAAGTCACGCATCCAGTTTGTGCAGAAACGCAACAAGTGTTGCCATCAGTCCCGTTTTCCCAACCCCCACCAACGTCCAAAGAATCGTTGGAGATGTGCATCACTTCAACGATCGCCTAAAATCGTCAAAATGACTCATCATCATCGTTTGCCTCTGCAACGACTACAAGTTTTGTCCCTACTCCAGATTTTATGTCACTACTGGCCCCATGGTCTATGAAGTAGGCCTACAATTCGTCGCCAATCATCCAATGCTTCAAGCACCGCCAGAAATTCAGTGTAGTGCAAATTATAAAATCCCAGCGGAATTTTTCACGCATTGTCTTGAGAATCCGCCCGATCTTCATGCTCCTTTGGCTTTAACAATTCGCCAATGGCTGATATTTTCAGTTCAATGAACGAGCTTTTCGAAGAATACAAGTCAACTTTCCATTTCATTCCGTCTTTTCAATCTACGACTTTCATGTCTGCGCCACTAGTTACTTCTTCAATTTCTCGACAATCGGTTTTAAGATTTCAATTTTGGTATCGGAACCTCAGAATTGCCTTGGCGCATGGTCGAACAATTTTGACAAATGCTTAGATCCATTTTGTGGAAAGAGTTCTCAATCCGTTTCCGAAGAAGTTTTGTTGAGTTTCCTGAAATTATTGAGACAACTAAGGACTTGTACACAGCACATAGGCGAATTCAGCTAATTCAATTGTGCACAGACCTGCCAATCAGTTGTTCAATTGAGTTTCCTCGCTAGCGTCGCATCAGCAATTCAAAGTTTTCTTGACATTCCTCTACCTACAATTTTGGCCGAAATTCCGCCCAATCAAGCCACGCTGGCAACATGTCTATTTCCACGGCTCCAGCCTTCGATGTCTCCCTAGAAAGACATCAACCTGCATTGATTGCGTTCAGCCAACTGGCGATCCGACTTCCTATCATATTGTCCGCCAAAACAATCTTAGTATTCCGTCAACCATTTGTGTACCCTGCGACCTGTTGCACCCATCTGTGTCTACGATTTTGTCATATCAACAATATTAGCCCGTCTACTATCACTTTCGCATCAGTTAGTCGCGTACTTCGCGTCTCGATTCTCAATGACGTGGCAATATTATTACCTGCGTTTCGTCCCTGTGCTTCGTCCGTGCACGTGTGTTACCAGTTTAAACAATTGCAGGACAGGTTCGTCTTGCTCAGCATCATATTGTTACTCCACGTTTTTTGTCTATTCCGTCTCAAAGACAGCCATTCCTTCGTCAGTGCGTTATGCCTATTGTTTCAGCGCACAACTGACGGTCGTCATACTGCTCAGTTGTCATTGCCTTCGCGATCAACCGGATCGCCGCATTTGAATCTATTTGCTCATATTTTGATTTCACTGTGCCTGGACAACGTACCGACCGCCAGCAGTTTGTAAATTTTTCGTTTAACTCGTTTTAATCGTTTTTTCCATAATTTTTCTCTTACTAGCTAGTTAATTTTCCTGCAGCCACTTTTCCAATTTTTCTCTCCACTTTAGGACCTTTTTTTCTGACTATCTTTTTTACATATCTCCATAATTTAAGCCTTTCATTGCTCAATACTAATTAAGCCGATTGACCTGCCCTCCTATCATAAATTACTTTTTCAATCAAAATTCTCCGGGTCCTAGGCAAACAGTCAATTCCGTCACGTTTGCACAAAACCACGTTGTCTATGCGTCGTCGATGCACCGTTTTTTCATCTCCCGTTATTCAATTGTTTGACGTAGCCATACGTCATCTCATACATTTTCATGCATACGTTTCATGCATAAAAATGTGTCAGCATCCCGCTTCGATCTGCTGACACAAATCGATAATCGCCTGACTCCACGCCAGTGGCCGTGCTTTGCGCAAAAAGTTTGCGCATAAATGTTTTGCAGCGTAAAAATTTGCACTGCATGCAAATTTTTTCTCGATGTCAGGGGAGTGTAGAGATGGCTCTACACCCTGTTTAGCCGCGTTGGTTCAATGCGAAATTCCATTCGTTTTGTGCTACGTTGTACCTACATTCCCATGACTGTTTTGCCCAGATGCTCAATTTTGTGCTTAATTTCCATTTGCACGTACGCGACCACTAAGCGCAACGCATATAGTGTGTCGCCCGGGACCACCTTCCCTCCAAAAATTATCATATCTTCATTTCCTTTCCCATACTTATTTTCAATAAAAATTCGGGATAGGAAAATAGGCACTCGGGCTTAATGCGACTTGAGTACAAATTGGTACGTGTGCTACCATATGTTACGTGTACCTAAAGTCATATGTGTATGTCTTATTTTTGTGCCTATTCCATTTGTACATTCTTTACCGTAAGCTTTGCCCATAGGCCTATTGTTATTCTCATAGATCCATTCCGCGTTTCTTTGTTCGTCTGTCCACGCCTCTTTTTGTATCTCATTTAAAACTGTGTGCGAGCGCAGTTTTCGGCATTATTATTACGACTTACGAGTTCGTTCAATTTCCAAAAGTCTTCCTAGACTCAGCTTTTTCGCCAGCCCATATGTGCTGTGCCCTTTGACTCAGCTTTTCGCCAGCCCATCTGTGCTGTGCCTTTTTTTCCTGCATGGCTGCAGAAATTCTCGTCGTGTTTTTGTTGTGCATTGGGCAGGTTCTTTTGCCCGTGCGACTTTCTTATATTTTTGTGTGCCATAACGGCATTTGTTGTATGCCGTTGGCGGGCTATGTACCCTCGTAATTACATTGTTTATTTTACCCGATTAGTGTAACACGACAGTTGGCAGCATGCATCTTCATGCTGTCGCGCTTTTAATTGCTTCATAATTTTCTGTCCAAAAATATTATAAAAATTATTAATTTAATGAACGATGATTGGGCTCGGTTCGAATTTCCGTGCTGTTGTTTTCTGTCCTTGTGCTACACTACATTAGGAACCCTCAATATTTTCAAGCACCGGAATTCGGTCCCAAAACAAGTTAAATAATAATCATTTTGAGCCCTCAATTTGGTTTCTGGGGAACTTACATTATTTAGGTACTTAATCTCAAATAGGGGTTAAGTAAGTAAGTTTCACTAGGTGCGTGCAGTAGAGGGCCGGGCTATCTTGCTAGGCCGGGCTGCTTACCCCGAGTCGCCTTTTGTGCGAGCGCGTGAGCTTAAGTCCGGGCATAAGTTAAGCAAGTGAACGTAGGTTCGCCCTACGTTTACAAAATAACCTTAAAAATGGTGGTATGGCGATAAAAACACCATTTTTCGACGTTTCTCATCAAGCACTATCCATTGGCATCAAAAAATTGCGAAAAAAACGAAAAAAATTTTCAAAAATTGAATTGTGGGGGAGTATTTTGATTTCTGGGGGTGTTTTGGTTTCTGGGGGTGCAAACCCCCCACGCCCAAGTGTGCTTATAATGCAAAAGACACCAAGGCAGAAGACAATTCACCGCTTGAGGACCTGTTTTGCAGTGCATTTCGCGCAAAGAAATTCATCGAGATGCGAATCGAGCGTGCTCTCTACGCATACCACACATCTTTAAATTTCTTTTTCCAATTATTACCGTGCGACGACAGCAATGGCTTGCAGATTCAGATTGGTGCCAGAAATGGGCTAAGCCTAAGGCCCATTTATCTCAGGCTTAGCCAATGCGCTGGCATCAATGTGAATGCACATAACTAAGCCTAAGCCTAAGACATTGGTAACCCCGCTCAGTCACAATCCCCGACGCTTCGGAGACTAATCCGAAACATTCCTAAAGGCACAGCTGACTTTTCGCCTTTACTTTTCTACAACACCAATTTACAACTTTTTTCCGAATAACTTACTGAAAAAATGTTTCCATGCAATAATATTATCAGAATATTGTACAGCATACTCGATCTAGTCAGTTGAGAAAAAATGTAGGGTCCCTTTTTCCAGTAGTGCCGTAAAAAGTCTCAAGAAATTTGAAACAGACTAGACTACTTACTTAAAATTCAGCATCTCAAGCCAGACAGAAAACCAGTTAATACACTGAATCTCGCGAGAGGTTAGGTAGGTCTAATCTGCAGTACACGGGTTGTAAAGTATCCTAGCTCATCCTAAGAGCGGAATTGACCCAACAACAATAAAAAGTGTACCTACTCGGGGTGCCCACTTGGCCCAACTCACGCAACATGGTGTCCTGCATATAATACGTTTCAAATTGAAAACGTAGGAACTTCTCCTATCTCATGAGAAGGGAGCCCAACTTTTCAAATATGAATAGCGCCAACCGAAGGGGTACACATCTTTCAGTCGTCGACATCGACAAATAAATTTCAAACAACTTCGCGAATCAATTGTGATTGAAGTTTGTTCCTTGCTGCATATCTTTCCTACAAGAACACTGTCATAAGCAGCTGCACAAATAAGTATGAATTTGAAAACCCTTGTTTTGTCCTCCTTGTAACATCCTTTTTGCAAACTTTTCTTGCTTATATCTTAGATAGTGTTGTTTTGGTAGCCCAAAAATAATTAAAATATGATATTGGTATAGTTAGCTTAATTTAAATATGATATAAATATGATATTTCGCTATTTTTTATTTAAAATCTACTATATATTTTTGAAAGTTTGTTTGTTTGTATGTATGAATGTTCGTATGTTTGTGCCGGGTTGGCTCCGGCCCAATGAAATTTGGTGGGCTGATATTTTGGGCCGAGGTCGGTCCAATGGGGGAAGGAGCCGTAGCGATCTTTAAATTTCGACAAACGCACCCATTGGCCCTGGGCAGGGAGGGAGCAGGGTTTGGCCCCTGTGCTATAAGCCTCCACGATTTCGGGAGATGGCCGATTTTTGCTATTTTTTTCAAAAATTAGTTTATACTGTTTGTATAGGGATACCCCGGCCAAGAGGAGCATGCCTGGCGACACTATGTACATTGTTATATGTTATAGCATTGGTCGGCACTGTGAAACATCAAAATACGGGTTTAACCAAATGATGCTATAACGTAGGCAATTTTATAAGATAGGCATGGTATGAGATACTATGTGCAACAAGATAAGCAATGCTATAAGATAGGACGTGATATAAGATACTCTGTGCTACAGGATAGGCAATACTATAAGATAGGACGTGATATAAGACACCCCGTGCTACAAGATAGGCAATGCTATATGATAGAACGTTATAAAAGATACCCCGCGCTACAAGATAGGCAATGCTATAAGATAGGAAGTGATATAAGATACCCCGAGCTGCAAGATAGGCAATGTTATAAGATAGTATGGGATATAAGATACCCTGTGCTACGAGATAGGCAATGCTATAAGATAGGTTTGGTATAGATACCCTGTCTGTGCCATAACATGCAGTGATATAAGATAGGAGATACCATCAGCTATAACATATCACGTGATATATGACACCCTTTGCTACAACAAACAAAAAATTTTTAAAACATCAAAAATATGGTTTGACCGAAAAAATTTTTCAAAACATCCTAAAACATTAAAAATATGGTTTGACGAAAAAAATTTTCCAACACATCCTAAAACATCAACAATATGGGTTTCATTAAAAAAATTTCAGAACACCCCAGAACATCAAAAATATGATTATGGCTAAACAATTTTCAAAACCATTCTGTGACGTCAAAAATATGGATTTGATCAAAAAAAGGGTTGACAAAAGACATTTTAAAAATATATAAAAAATAAAATATGGTTTGTACCAACAATTTTTTTAGAAATATCCCAAAAACATCAAGTCTTGAAAAATAAAAAATACAAGACATATTAATTCCATATAGCTATCAGGCCTAAGTTCAGCCCGGGCAGCTCAACTAGTATGATATATTTTTGATATTTGGTATATATTTAATATGTTTTTGGTAGGTAGAGTTTGAATCACAATCAGCGAAGCTCCACGCTCAATAATACAGGTGGCAAACAAGGATTGAGAAAACAAATAATTTAATTGTCAATATCATTCCTACCTACCTACCTAATGTTTTGTAATCTCACAATCTGTTTCGCACAAGTTTTAACATAAATTATAAAAACTATGTCCGACAACAATTTGACCGTTTGCAATTATAGCATTGGTTTGATATATAATTATTGTAATTCTTCGGCTTACTTTCGAAAAAATTCTCATAATTAATGCTTAAACTTATATGAAACAGACTATAGGCTAACCTTAATTATGAGCTGAGCTCACCTTATGTTATGCATTTATCAAGAGACAGATGTTACTTCACTCATACTACGCTACGCTAATTGTACATACGAATAATGCTGATATATATGTACAAACCTCAATGGAATGGAGACTATATGTATGAGGTGGCTCGGCTCGATATACATATGTACATACATACTTGTAACGTATAGTCTCCATATGATAATACAACCTGTGGAAAATACCTACTGCATCATGCGTACAAAATAAGTAGGTAAGATAAAGAGCGAGAGAAAAAAGTGCTACCGCTTTTTACAATAATTATACCAAAATTATATCGAAAATATTTTCAAATTTTCAAGATTTTTAATATGATAAGAATATAATATACCAAAATTCACAGAATTAAAATATATTGATAGTCCAGCAGGTGCCTACCAAAATCATACCAAAATTTATTTTTGGTATATCAAAATAACACTAATCTTATATCTTATTTTGTCCTCCTTATATCTTATATCTTATCTTATAAGCCAAAAACCAGAATTTATAAAGTGATTCTATTCTCGACCATGCTCTACCTGCCCAATGGCAAAATTAAGGACATTTGTGACTTTTATATATAAATTCAGAGGCGAATAGTAAGAGCTAAAGCATAATCGACAAAAAAAGTCGCAAGGAGAATTCTTAATCATGCTGAAAACGTCCACGCTCCAATTACAGCCAAAATAGTGATTTCAGCTCATGCACCATGTGAAATGAAAACTATGATTAGATATTTAAAATGATAAATGTTGAATATGCAGTAAAGATAAACCATTGTTTCTAAACAAACGCGCATCTCTCTATTTTTGTGCAACTTCATTTGAAAGACGATAGTCGATTGGACTTTTTAATGCACAAAAACGAACAAAAAGACGATAAATTTACGCTGCAAAACAAAGCAAAGCCGAGCGGGACTAAACGATTCTTTGAGATTCCTCCACTCTCGGCAGCGCGATGTTAACCAAAGCGAACGAAGTCATAAAATAAGAGCAACTTCACCAAAAAATTGTACAAAATATCACAAAAATGTTCACAGGAGCCAAAAAATAGACAGCGAGTTTCGTAAAGACAAATTCGCGACATTTCAAGAAAAAAACCGTTGAAATTTAAAAATACAAGAATATGTGTTTTTCAGGCATAAATATTGTCCAATCCCTTCCAAATAATTAATCAACTGTTCTGTTACGCACGAATAAATACTTCTAGGCTTACACTGTCCAAACTTGGCAATATTCGTTTCATTCAATTTAACACACATGAATTATAGTCTATTCCACAAAACCTCGACCATGGATTGCAATTTCAGAATTAATGTAAATCGATTATAGAAACGGATTAAACTGATGCCAAAATCACGATACTGTGCCTAGCAACTGATAAGCTTATGAAGTTTTGCTCTGCAAAATTGCATAACAGTAGGCTGTCTAGAAGCCACTTTTGTAGCTACTCAATTGAGTGCTGAAGATTGATTTCCATGCACAAGGTTTCGTGAAATTGATTATAGGTACACAAGCCAGTGGCTCATACATTTCAAAATGAGCTTGTTTGCACAAATCAATACTTAAAAAATTAGATTCAGAGCATAGACTCAATGAACGAAAGTTTAGCGCTATAAATTACAAGACTTTACAAAAGCTTGAATTTTGAATGAAAATAATAGAAAAGCTATATTTTCCCGGAAAAAATGTAAAGTGTGTGTATCAGTGGAAAGTTATATTTTGTTCGCGACCGAAAAGCCAAAAAAGTCGCTTTATCCCAAAATTGGAGATAAAAGCAAATCAAACCGGATTGGGTGACAGTCGCATATAAAAGATATAAAAATTTGGAAAGTCTCAGGCTTAATGGTTCTTAGTCAAAATAACATCATAAAGATCAGTGGCAGGTCCAGGATTTTTTGATAAAGGGGGGAGGCGGAGCCTTGAATTTATCTAGAAGTGTCAAAAATTGACCGAAAAGTTCGACCGTTATGCTTGAAGTAGCGATTTTTGTCATCTCTTGATAAGCTGAATCATTTCTCGTCTTATACAATAAAATGTTCTAGAATTCAACAATTTTCGAATTTTTTTTATGAAAAACTCGCAAAAGTAAGGCAAAAATCGACACAAAGCTTCGGGAGATACACGAGAAATTATTGTAAGAACTAAACATTTTATCCTGACGTAACAGTAGTCTTTTAGAGCGCCAAGAAAGTCAGTAAATGTCGTTAATGATGACTAAGGAAAAACTGAAAAATCATGAAAAAATGGCTAAAATCATCAAAAAAACACACATCCATTGTCCATTGCGCCTGAATATTTTTTTGACGACGGGGGAGAAGGGGGTCGCCTCGCCCACCGCCCTTCTATAAATCCGCCAGTGATAAAGACGATTGAAGGTATTCTTGGTTGAGTTTATGAAAGAGTAATTAATTCTCACCCTATTCCACACATCCAAATCTACGATTAAAGGCACAAAAAACAAAATTGAGTTTATTCCTAAGCGGATCAAGACAAGAGCATAAAAGCTTAAAAATTAAGCAAGCGATAAATCTGATATTTTTGCAAGACATGAATTAGACCAAACGAAACAACCTTATTGATCGAACGATAGTTAAGGAAATATGCCATTTTAAAGCTTTACAATCCTATCGGATTATCAATTTTCAATCAGTTTACAATGAAATGTAGACTGGAAAAATTCGTTTTAGCTTAAATAAAACGCGTCCCATTCTTTAAGATACTACCGGATTTTTCGCGTTAAATAAAAATCCAATCGCCCGGATTTTTCACAAATTTAAAGTACTAAGAGATGTTATATTAAGATGGCACTTTACACCGGCGAGTTTTAGTTTACACATGACACAGAATCAAATTTACAGAATGCGCAGCGGAGCAAAAGATCGAAATGGACAAAGAAAAAAACATTAAATATTATTGAACAATGCAGAACGCCAAACCGAAAAGCAACATCGAAAAAATTTGGCCCCTAAAAGCAAAACGAACACATTCGATTCACAGTGTAAAGCGTCGCATTTACACGCGTATTATCTCGAATGAGATAAACTTATCGGTGTACACATTAATTGAACGAACGACGTTAAACTAGTTTAAATTAAATAAACTTAAGTTTACAATATTGACTAAGTTCGCAACTTTACAACAAAATAAACCAACACAAAAAGTTGGCAGAGCACGAAAGTCTATTCATAGACATCATTCATCACGCGTGTGACCGCATATACCGGTATGCTAGTAATACAGTAGGACGGTAAAAATATCATGACTTTACAATGGCGTTTAATCTCCATATCGAGGCCAGACGTGCATAGCGTGGGAATTCTTGGGGGAGGTGTTGGAACCGCACCTGGTGTGGCAGGGTTTGGGGGTATACACCCCCTAGAAATCAAAATACCCCCCAGAAATCAAAATACCCCCATAATTCGATTTTTAAAAATTTTCGTTTTTTTCTCAATTTTTTGATGCCAATGGATAGTGCTCGATGAGAAACGTCGAAAAATGGTGTTTTTTCGCCATACCACCATTTTTAAGGCAATTTTTTGACCTTTGAAAAATCTTGCACCCCCCAGAATTTTCTTGCTGCCCACGTATGGTTGGAACTCCTTTTTTAAGTTCAAAAATGGTCGATACGAGTCAACAACACCGTTTTTTTGAGATCCAGAAGACGCTCGATCTTTCTAATTCATAAATATGAAAAATTTCAAAAAAATAGAAAAAAATCGAACAAATTGACAAAATATATTTAAAAAGTGAGTATATGGCGCGAAGCGTCGAAAATTTAACACTTTTTGGCAAATAGCTAAAAACGCTTAAAACAGTACCTTTACTACGAATTTTTTGGAAAGTTTTGGAAGAAATCGTGAATCCATAGTGCAGGCATACCTGGGCAATGGCCGGTCTCCCCTTTGATACCGGGAGCAACAAATTTTGGTTGGTTGCCAATTTCAAAAAGCGTTGTTTTATGCGAAAATTTACCTCACGATTTTCAAAATTTAATTTCTATGTGCATTATGTATTTTTGTTTTATCAGTCGACGTTCGGGGAGAGCTTAATCAATTTTCATAATAGCATTCACTAAGTAGATATAGCTATAATTTTTCGAGTGTGTGTGTGTGTGTTATGCTTATCAATAAATTTTGCAATGCTTGCTTAATCGGTTAGTCGACTGCTTCGTTGATTTTTTGATTGGTTAGTCGCTCGAATGGTTGGCTGGTTAGTTGTTTAGTTGGTCGTTTGTTTAGTTAGCCGGTTGGTTTGGCTGGTTGTTTGGATGGTTGGCTGATTATTTGGTATCCATTGAATGGTACGTATTGGTTAGTTGCTTCATTGGTATTCATTGTTTTATCTTAATTAATTCCATTTCTTGTGCTTCAATATATTTTGATTCTATTTTGCATTTGTCTTTGATTTTTTTAAATTAAAATTCTTGTTGATACTTGCGGCCTTGACCGTTGATACCGGACTGCCTACCGTTGATGCCAGGTTGAACCCATTGCCCAGGAGTGGGTGGAAGTGAAGGAATTTTCGACGGGAGGGGTGAGAAAACTTTTCTGGGAGGGGCTGACACCACACCTGGGCGTGGGAGGGGGGGGGGTTAGTGGGGTATGCACCCCCAGAAATCAAAATACCTCCCCCAGAATTCAATTTTTAAAAATTTTTTAAAGTTTTTTACGCAATTTTTTGATGCCAATAGATAGTGTTCAATGAAAAACGTCGAAAAATATCGTTTTTTCGCCATACCACCACTTTTAAGGCCATTTTTTGACCTTTGAAAAATCTTGCACCCCCTCAGAATTTTCTTGCTGCCCACGTATGGCTGACACCCCTTGCAATAACATCTATGAGTGAGACTAATCGGAATTATTTTTATACATAGCTGAAGAAGTCGCAATATCGAATTATGTCAGATACCCATTCACGTGCATATCTCAACTAGATAATCTATATATCATTTTACGATCCGACAAATCACGCAAATGTATACCTTGATGCACTTTAAAGTACCACAAGTGATATTTAATTCAATATTTTTGAAAAACGGGCTAATCTTCACTGTTTGAATTTATATATTATTCGCGAGAATTTCTAAACAGCCGTTTCTACTGGATTAAATTGGCCTTCATTTAAATATATGGCATTTTAGAATATTGAAGACAAATATGTAGCTATTATGAGCCAATACTTTAAACGACTTAGTGACAAAATTCGGATAGTCAAGAATAAATAAATTTTTTAAAGACATTATCAAAGTCTGACGCTCGAAACAGAAGAAAATAAATTTTTTCATAAAATTTTCATCAAATTTCTAATCAATAAAAATCGATAGATGCTTACACGACCGAGGACAAGGCGATCGAAGAAATACGCTAAACTCGTGTCGTCAAATTGCATTGTACCAGAGCGCGATTAAGCTTGAACCTGCTAGTTATACATTTTTAAAGTTTATGACGTCATATCGACTTAGGTTCAAAAAACCGACGAGCACGTGGAAGGATGCGTGGAAAAATGAAAAATTTTCTGGAGAAAATGAGGTAAAATGAAGATTAAAAATGGATGAAAATTATTAATCTTTTTTAAAAAATCGTGAAATTGATCAGAAACCGTGGAATAAGATAGTTTTAACGCTATTTTAGTATTTATACCAGTTTTTGTGGTCATTTGGGTCAAAAAGGTCACTAACTGACCCCAGACCGTCTAACCCCCTCGATAGTTCATGCTACGCGTCGCCTCGAACTCAGCCTCGGTCAGTTCACCGCTTTAAACTAAAAAATTAAATCGAATCACTCAATTTACCCATTGATCGTAAACCATTTCCATCGTAAGCAGTAATATTTAAAAAGTATGCAAATTCATTCAATAACGTAACGGAGTAGGGTCAAAATTCAAATTACAGCAGTGAAATAATACGTAAGCCAGACATTGATGGTTCGAATCCTAAAGCGGACGATTTTTCTTTCTGTGACGGAAGCGACGAGTTCGATTCTCAACGACCGCACATTTTTTCAATTTTTAGAAAAAAGAGGTTTGCTATTCGAAAAATTTTAAGGCGCTAACGGTGATTAATTTTTCGATAAACAAGTCGCTGTCCAAAACCGCCACGTGAGCCGCCCTGCCCAGCCATTGGCTGGCGACCGTCGACGCCTCGGGCGAATGGTGCACCGAATAGCGAATCACCGTAGTGCCACCCAAAGCCACTAGCGGCTGCATTAAATTTTGAACCATTTCCGAATAAACCGAACCTGCGAAATTTCAAAAAAAATTTGAGGAAATGAAGAAGAGAAGGTTGAACGTCGAACCGGACAGAAAATGAGAAATCAACGAAAAACGCAAGAAAAACTAATAGAACAGAAAAAATCACCTAAAGTATAGTAATTGCTAATTAATTGTTAAATTACTAATGAAATCAACAAATTACGGTTTAAACCGCTTTAAACTAACGCTAAAATCAATGAACAATGTCTAAATTATTTTTCACAATTTTAAGCACTTTAAACTAAGTGTTGAATCGGTGCGCAACATTTTGTATCAAAAATTACTAATCGAGTTTAAACCGCCCTACTTTACGCATTTTAATCGCTAGAGCAGGGGGTTTACCAGTGAGCGAAGCGTCTTTTTGAGCCGCCCTACAGTAATCGATCAAGGCCGAATGAATAGGTACGTAATTATCGTCAAACGAACCGACCAATAGCACGTGTTTGAAAAACTGTAAACCTTAAATGATGGATAAAAGAAAAAATAATAAAAAGAATAGATTTGATATAAAAATAAAAAATTTAATTGAACTAAATAAAATTAAATTGACTTTTATAAAATGAAATAAAATGAAATTAAATTAAAAAAGATTAATCCTAAATAACATAAACTAATTGATAAAACAATTTTAAAAAATCAAAAATTTGGAACATTAATACTAATAACAACTATTAAATAAAGATTATTTTCTATCATAAGAATGAAAGTCATTGATTTCGTGTTTCATCTAGTCCTGACTATAATTATATCACAAATATAAAAAAACATGAAAATTGAAGAATAAAGATAAATTGAACTTTTTTGTAAAATCGATTAAAAGTTCCGATTTCAGAAAATTTTTTTCTCACAAGGTTTCTGGCTAAGTTTGTATAAAAAGCAGTCGCGTAAATCTTCATTATCTTTCAACGACAGCTGCTGTAACGAAGCGGATTTCTTCCATCGTTGTATCAATTTTATACCTAAACAGAATCCGTTGAAATATAACAAAACAAGCGAAAATTATATAAAAACTAAAACATGCAAAGCACGAGCGCAATACGAAGCGAAATTTAGTTTAATGGGAAAACTGACGGTGAAAGTTAAAAATCTAAATATAGACTTCAAATTTGAGTTGATCACGCAAGATATATAACTTATATCATAAGGCAATTTTATTTAATTGTAATTAGTACTTCTTAGAATTTCATGAGGTGTATAAGTGAAAAATAAGGAAAACAGCTATAGAACCTGGTGAAGCGCCGAAGCAATTTTAGGACATCAATCAATATTACGTCGAACAAAATGACAAAAATTAAAAAGAAAGCCGATCTAGTCAAAACGTATAGCATGTAAAGTAATCATTCGAAACAATAGCTCGAAAACTGGATTAGGATTCAAGTAGATTAGGACTATTGGAGTCTAATTTACTAAATGAATATAAAAAGACTAAAAAAAATTTGAAGCTAGAAGCGGCGAGAACGTCGGAGCACAAAAAAGAGATTTTGGCGCACCCATGTTTACAACGCTACTGCTGTTGTAAAGTAGGCCGCAGTGCGGACCGTTCAACGACAAAAACGTATGTAAATTGGCCAAGTACGGCTCGAGACGGGGATCGCTCAACGCCGACCTGATTATGATGTTACCCAGCGAATGACCGATAAAACTAAACAGAAAAAGTGGCTTTAAAAAAGTATATAAAAAAGAAGTTTTTGAAAAAATTTTAACTTTAAAAGTTTAAACCGCAAAAAATATTTTGCAACGACTACCACAGCAAAATTCCGCTCGTCGATCGTTGCCAAATTCAGATGGGCGAGTCGAACACGAGGTTCAAGATGGATTAAAAGGTTTAAAAGACTTTTAAGGTATAGAATTGTTCGTGTTTGACTGCTCTTTATCAGTTTAACATGAGTAATATTTCAAAATGGTTCAAAATATGTAGAATTCTTTGAAATGCGACTTTTGAAATGGAAATCTTGTGTTAAGATTAATCTAAGGCAATGTACGGCTTGAATGAAATGCGTATGTGAGGATAAATTCCGCAGTTGTCACGAATTACAGTGTAAATCATTAACAGAATAAATGCATAGTTTGAACGGCGCAGTATACTTTCGTCCGACTTCAGAGCCAATTGAGGAAATCGATATCGCAATCCTCGTAATAAGGAAAAACGAAAAACTAGGACGCGCTAAACGACTGGAAAGATAAACCCTCAAATTCCAAATCAACTGAGATGTATTTAAGTATACGAAGCGATTCCGTATCAGGTAATGGTTGAAGTTATGTACAGTGCTGTCCACGAATGTTTACGTTTTAATATGCTTCATAATAGAGCATGTTAAGGTATATATGTTTAACACGTAGGTCATGCGTGGGCGGAAATAGGACCGACGTGTTAAAGATATAACCCTAACAAGCTCTAGAAGCTTATTAACGCGTAAACATTCGTGGCGAGTAGTGTAGTTAGGAACAAATACTCTCCATACTATTCACGTTTTACACAAAAATGGAAGTCGCTGCCAAATTTTGTCAAATTCACGGCCTTAATCGCATGATTTTTACCGGATTTTGAGGCATGGCCATTTCAAGGACACAGCCCAAATATTCTAAGCCAAGTACGGCAATAAGGCGAATGTTAGTAAGAAATCGAATTTCGCTCATTTAGTTAGATTAAAGAAGCCAATCGAGTACTATTATAAATAGTTTAAACTTCAATTATTGGAAATAAGACGCGAAAAGCATCGCTTTGGCGACCTTAACTTTATGAGAAAGTTTCACTGTAACACAAAACTATATCGAAATTCCTGTAACCAAAGGCACATAAGAAAAATCGGTCGCCTGCATAAATCTGTAAATTATTTCTCATTAGTTTACATAATTATCACTGCAGCGAACCACACTTGACGCAAATGTTTCTGTAGAAGCGATTCATAGGCTTATCGCAAAACTACAGTAGATCAGAAGCGAAGCGGAATAAGCTCTAAGCCCACCAGAGGCTCGGTTTTTTAATGGCTACCTTAAGACCGGTTGCTCGACTGAAGCCTTAACGCTTCTATTAAGCGTTAAATGGTTTCTTTAAGGAAAATTAGGTTGCTGCTGGGCTTTACTACAACGACTTTAATGGTTTTGTCAACGTTAATTCTTTAAAGTAAGTCGGTAGCTACGTACCTTAACGAACTCGTTTATTATTTTCTACACTTAAACATGACATCTCTTCCAATTACATATTCAATTTTTAATAATATGACGCACGCTCGCTAATCCATAGTCTGACGAAGTACTTTAACTTGAATTTTTGAATAAAAAACTTGATTCAAAAAGTTCGATGACAATGAATTTCAATAAAATATTTCATTCGAGACCTTGGCTTCTTCATTTTTTCAGCTGAAGCCGCAAATACGCAAAAATCTCTATTTTTATTTCTTTATTCTTCAATTTCCATTTCTTAACAGACAATCAACTTTTTATATCTTAACAATCAATCGAGTATCTTTCAGCCGGACTAATCAGCGTTTTCACTAATTCCTCTCATTAAGCGTATCGCCGTCACTGCAATACATTATCAGGCAAATTTGAATCAGCACCGAAATTCAAGCAGCGAACGAATGAAGTAATAGAATATTCGAATTTAATGACTGTAATTCTCAAAGTTTTTTATTCACTCGATTAAAAGAATCCTCGTTAATTACATAACCTTTAGACAACCATTAAACTTTCCAAAATGCAACCGTTAAGCTTACCTTAACGATACCATTAGACTTCCCTTAACGCAACCATTAAGAGTTTTTGTTCATGGTTTCTTTGATGGTATTCTTACGCTTCCCTAATCAAACGCTCGACCGACCATAAATTAGTGGTGAGCAACCCGATTTCTACGAATCTGTAGTTAAGGTTTTACGCTACTCCTCACGAAAGTTGACGCTTTAATATGCTTCAGAGGATGATAGCGCATGTTACAGGATGCATCTTTAACACGTCGGTCCTATTTCCGCCCACGCATGACCGACGTGTTAAACATATATCCTTTAACAAGCTCTATCACCCTGTGAAGCGTATTAGAGCGTCAACATTCGTGGCGATCACTGTACTTTAAGGTTAACGGTTTCGTTAAGGCAATGTTCATGCGTTAAGGTTAAGGTATTCGAATATTAAGTCAAGCGTTAAGGTAAAGTCGAGCAACCGGAGACCATTTAATGTCAATTTTTAATGCTTAGCCTTTATCGAGGCGGAGTCGAGCGACCGGGCCCGGAACATTTTGCGCCAGTTTACTCAAGGATCGCCGCAACGAGCTAAGCGTACGCTACGGTAATCCTTGCGTAAACAAACAACGCCAAACGCGAAATATCGTTCAAATACGAAGCTAACGTTGCGTAGGAAAATGCAAAGTGCCGATTAATTAAATTACCTGATTCGACTGGGCAAGTTTTCGCACCGGGACAAACTGAGCAATAATTCGTCGACCAAGTTTCTCGACATCGTTTCGAAATCGTCGAACGTGCTTACCTGATTACGCGAAGACATCAAAAATCGCACTTTCAAAAATTCCGTAGCGTGGGCCAATTCCAGATAGGTTTTAACCATTTTTAGGTCGGCGCTCGTTCCTTCAGAGCGAATAAAGCGTCGTGTAAACTATACGTACGGGGCCAAAAATGTAAAACAAAGCGACGGATGCGAAGTAAGTAGAGTACGGTGTAAAGTCGTCGCATTGTTCAGTTAATAGAGATTGAAATGAGCAAAGAAGGGGAGCTGATCGTATGTATAAATGTAAAATACGAATGAGTATCAAATACTAGTATCACGACGAAGCCCCGCCGTGTAAAGTTGACAAACATAGCGTGATGCGTGAAAAGCAAAAAACGAAGTGTAAAGTACGATGTGTAAATTAATCCTACGAAAGGAATCGCCGTATAAAGTTTACAAAACGATAAATTGCGAATAAACGGGGGAAACTTAATCGCAGAGCGATGTAAAAATTATCCCGCTTTAGGGCCTTACGATGTAAAGTACTGAAAAAACTTGCGATGCGACATAAGGTTGAAGGTATAAATTTTTTAATGAAAATTTTCTAAGACTTTAGGTACGCATTTTAAAACCGGAAATGAAATGGTTTTAAAAAATAATCGCGCGACGAACGATTATAATATATCAAATAAATAGATTAACGAGTATAGAATTTAAAATTAAAATTAAATTTAAACGAAAAATCTAAACTTCATTTAAATCATGTATATCTTTAAATTAAAAAAGATAATTCAGAGTTGAATCTGAATTTAAAGTAGAATTTATTTCGAACTGAACGAAATTTCAAGCCCTCCGCATTAACCGAAGACCGCCAACAAGATGTAATATTCAATTTACACTCGCTTGAAAATTTGCATTAGCTCCACTAAACCATGCAAAAAGAAGTAAAAAATAAGATTTAATTGAAATTAACAAATTAAGAAATATAAAATAATTAATAAGAATTTAATTATTACCGTCCAACCCGTGGACGCAGACGATTAAGTGAAAATCTCTCTCCGGTTTAAACAAGCGGATAAATTCGTTGATGTCGGTTAAAGCGGACTTGTCCTCGCTTACTAAGGCCGATAAATCTTCGAAATAAGGCGTGTTGCAGGGAAAAGCGGCCAAATCGCTAGCCAAATATCCATCGAAGCCGGCCGCTTTTAATTTGGCCTTAAAGTGCTCTTTCCGAGATAGGGCGCTGAAAAGAAATTGAAAAGTTTAAATGATTAAATTCAAAAAACCGTTTAAAAGTTAAAAAAAACAAGCAAATTATTCATTTACGTCGTCTTTTTATTTATTTAATTCATTCCGCTTTTACATATTGACTTTTACTGGTAGCCCTAAGTTTTTACGCTGGCTGCTCTTTTACGCATCAGTTGTAACTTAAAACAAATTCGAATCGAATGTAATAAATAACAATAAAAATGATAAACTACAAAGTAAATAACAATGATGCGCAGAGTATTTAACGAATGAACAAGCATATATGTAGATATAAAAGGAAAGATAGGCAAACAAATAATAAGCCATTAAGAAACGAAAAAAATAATAAAGAAAAACCGAAAAATTGCAAAAAGTATTTAAAACCGTTTAGATTAGGATAAAAATGAGAAAAAACGAAATAGAAATCAAGAAATTATATTAAAAGCAAAAAACGGATAAGATCAGATGTACATAAGAAATTCTAAATCAGTTGACTAAAAGAATAGAAAATAAAACAAATTATAGCATGCAGCGAAACAAAAATATACTGAATATGTGCGTGTCGCATAAACGAACAATAGAACTGAATAAAATTTCTAAAAATTAACATGAAAAATGAGTAATTTATTTTCATATAAATTTGCTATTTAAAGCGTTTGTAATTTATGTATTTAGTTTTTATACATTATTCATTCTATTTGGATAAAAAATAAAAAACTAGAAACACAATGTAAACATAAATAAATAAATGAAATAAGCAAGTTAAGGTATGAAGACGAAAGTACAATAAATAAATTGTGCCAATATAAATACATAAAATAGAATTAAATATCTATTGAAATAATAAGAATATTAATATTAATAAAAAATTTTAATTTGTATAGAAAAATTTTTGATCATCTAGTTTTTCGTAAAAGGCAGGCAAAACGATAAGACTCATTTTTTGACAGAAACAGGCAAGTTCGACTCTCGACTCGATAAATTCGAGATGAATCTAATAATGACTTTACTGAAAATTAAAAGAATAGAATGATTGTTAAATCGAAGTAAAAAAGCTAAAATTCCTGATACCAATCGGAAACTTTTTAAAGTTTCCGATTTATGTAATTTACGAGTATTTAGAAGATATAAAGTTTTTAAGTTTTTAAACTATTCGTACCGAAAAATTTCGGGCATAAAAATAATCAACGCACTGGAATTAGGCAATTGAATGTTTTTATTAGCTTTCGAACAGAGTTCAATTTGACAGGTTCATTTTCCATGAATATTAGAAATTATTTAAAAATTGAAAAAATTGAAATTCAGAAAACGTGTTTAAAGTTAAAAGAAGGAGACGAAAAATTCATGACGTTAGAGAGACCGTAAAAAAATTCGAGGAATTTGACATGATTTTGATACATTATAATTAATTTACGCGGTTTAATTAATTTATTAACAATAATTTACCATTAACCAATTTATATATTTTAATAGTAAGTGGTAAAAGCACGTAAGTAACAAATAATTATATTGATAAATAATATTTTGTTCATTATTTATTTATATTTGTTACAACCCTAAACTAGTCGTTTTATTTTATCTTACTGTAGTTTTCCATTTCGCAGATAATTTTAAATTTATTTCTTATCAAGAATTATATTTAATGTTTATAGTTTTTTTTTACTCGAGCTACACCGGTACCTTATTTTCAGCCGGTACCGGTACCCTGGTAACATACGTAGGTGCACAAGGTCAGGGTCGGCAGGGGAGGGGTGAAATCCAAAAAATCCAAAACAGTAAATTTAACGTTTACAATTTTTTTCGCTGTTATAACGATAAAAATGATCAAAATAGCCTATAAAAACGTTTTTTAGTGGTAATGTCGCATTTCAAAAGCATTTTTATTTCATTTCGACTGCAATATATCACTTTTAACACTAAAAAAATGCAAAAGTTTATCAATTTTTGGCGCTTTTTGAGTAAAAAGTATTTAAAAGTACTAATCTGGCGCAAAGCGCCAAAACAGTTTGACGTTTTTACTACTGTTGACCTCAAAAATGATGCAAAAATCGTTCCATCAGCTCAAAATCGCCGGACAGTGCTTGTCCGGCTGACCCTTCAGGGGGGGTAATACCCCCTCACCCCCTATATGCATGTATGCCTCCAGGTATCGTATAGTTTCCCAAGGTCCACAATTGAGGGAGGGGTGAAATCCCAAAATGGGGGATCCGTAAATTAAGTGGTGTATTATTATTAGCCGACACTGTTTTTCGTACGAGCTTCTCTGTGCATGTACGAAGATCTCCGGAAAAGTCTTCGTATGAGCGATTAGATATTTGCAGATATCATAAATAAATATATTATTAAATATACACATTTTGACATATTAAAGTGTGACCTGCGACCAGCATGCAATCCTAAATGTGATAATTCGGCCTAAGTTTAGTTGATACAGCGCGAAGCGCCGAAATTTTTATGAGCTTTTGATAGAATTTACACATTAAACTCGACTAAGACAGCTAAAATAACTTGTGCTACAAAATCAAAAATATTACAGAAATTGTAATATGCCGATTAAATCTTGTAATAAGCTCCACTTCGCTTATAAATTCAATGCAACACCAAAATAAATCAGTCAATCTTATATTTGAACGGCAAAAAAAGTGCAAAGTTATTAAATAATACTTATTTTTGTATAAAATGTTTAAAAACAGCAGAAATAGATACAAAAGACATTTGAATCTGCACAAAGATGCCTAGATAATAGAAAGATTGATTTTGTAGTGTTTAATGCCTATTCTTGAAGCTAAATAGAGGATATTAGCAATATTCGGTGCGAAGCGCCGACAATTTTATGAAATTTCCCTAAAAAATAATAGAAAAAACGTTAAAATTACTATCACTTTGCCCCAGAAAGTATTTTATCAGTGTATAAAGATGGCTCCAAAAATTAATGCACAAGACAAAATCGATTTTTAGCGAAAACGTGCATTTTTAAAGCATTTTTAGATGCCTCTTTTGTGATTTTCGGTCAAAAATTGGTGGTCATTTACCACCTCCCCCTAAAAATGGTTAAAAACCATGCGTGTACCAACGGGCTTAAAAGAATTCCCCACCCGAGATTGCACGTCCTCCCCACACCCCAAAAGTTAGAAAATTTTGACCCAACTCCCTAATTTTTGGAGAAAATTTTCGCTTTTTGGCTATTCTTAGGTTTTTTGCCACTTTTGGCCAAAAATTAGAGCCGCTAACCCCCTCCCCTCTAAAAATGACTGAGAAACATATATGCAATAGGGGGTTTGGGCGATTCCCCAACCATGCTTTTACGCCCCCAAACCCTCCACAAAGTCAGAAAATCTTTGATCACCCTCCCCCCATTTTTGGCTAAAAGTTGCGTTTTTTGGCTATTTTGAGCTGACATATGCATATTTTATAGTGATAGTTTGTCTATTTACTTTTGCTTACATTCAAAAATACTGCATCACTTCATGAAATTCTAATAGTCAAGTGCATTTTTGCTACAGTGAAGATAAGGTTCAAAAAAATTCAAAAGGTTTTCTCCAGTGTTTTGTTTTTAGCGCCACCCCTCATGAACGCAGCCGCTAACGATGTTCCGAAGCCATTAGCGCCATGAAATCCTCATTAGCGCAATGATAAATCGTATGTTTGATATCATGTACAGAAAGTTAGTTTAGATTTTTGAACCTCCTATTACATTGTTTTTACTTTACTCTCCTCTTGCTTCTTTCAACTTTAATTTTTTACTCATTTTATGTTTAAAATATGCAAATTTCTTGCATTAGCGCTCTGCGCTAATGGCCCAAATTGTTCATTAGCACGCGGCCAGTTTCATCAGCGAGGCGCTAAAAAAACAGTGGTTTCCTCCAAAAATCGTCTGACAATGACTTGAGTCTTGGACCCTGAAGGGGGGTAATACCCGCCACCCCCTATGGGAATGTGCGCGGTACCGGCGCTCCAATACTTATAGGTATTACAAGCTAGACAAGATACCGACTCTAATCCGTCTAGATATGCAATACTTACAGTACTTATATACGTGAGGAATTTCTCCTATAATATTCTAGTTATTAGTACAACTCATTGCTGTTGAATGCATGCAATAAATCATCAATTGCAGCTGCTAAATGTGACTTAATCGTATGAAGCTGAATATCGATTGATTTGGTGATTTTACGTCGAACTGTGTAGGCAACCTGAAATTAAATGTGCGGGAATAGGAGAGCACGGAAACATGCTATCGTTAATGTGGCAAATATCACCGACTTTAGTTTAACAAAGTGCAAAAATAACAAAACGGTCTTCTAGAAATGCTAGAGAGTTTTAGAATTCTCGATCTCTTCGTCGCTTTTTTCTCGGTATTTCTGTGATTTATCTCTTTTCAGACCAGCTTTACATTATTTTACAGACCAGCTATACATCTAACATCATTTCTTTCCACAAAATCAATATTATTTGATCCAGTGGAGGATCTATGATTTCGCTAAGGGGAGGGGGTACCCAGACTTTTACAAAAACGGTTGAAAACTGGCCAAATATTTGCATTTCACGTGCGAAATAGCGTTAAATCGGTGTTTTACCTTCTCCACTTTTATTTAAAATCACTTTTGCCGCAACAATTTCCCGAAAAATTTTGAAATTTTTGACAATTTTGAACAAAAAATTCATTAAATCTCTTTGATTTTAGCGAAAATCCGACACAAAATGCCGTAAATTTGTAAGGTTTATGCGAAAGGACATTTAGAAGTTTGATTTACAGCTCAATTTCCTGTATTTGTAGCATTCGACGCATAAAGTAGAGAATTTTTTAAAGTTATGCTCGAAAATAGGAGAAATCTACGCTAAAATAGCTGTTTCTGATCTTTAAATTGTTTTGAAACCTATATCATGGGCAATAAATGGCTTCCAGGCCGCAAGAATGTAAATAAATGTCATTACAAGGTATAATCCGGCACGAAGCGCCTTGAAATAATTGAGAAATTACGATCACTGACGGTCAAAAATCATTGCAAATTACATATTAATTCTTCGTCTCGCCAAATATTTTGGGCCGATTGGGGAGGCGTCTGCCCCCCTAAAATCCGCCCTCTGATTTTATCTAGAAAAACCGGCACCGGTTACCTGACACCGGCGCCGGTGCAGCTCTAGTTTTTACACGTCGTTTTTCTTTTCATTGACATCTTTCATACTGTTATTATTTTTACATATACATTTTTTTTATTCTTATTCTTAATTAAATTTTTTACAATTTTATAATTTTTTACGCTTAAGTACTCGAAAATTTCCGCGTCAACACCCGACGTGAGTCTAGCGATCGTCGGCGTTCTTGGATTACTAGTGAAATTTTGGCACGCTGCCGAGTTATCAGAGTTTTGATGATGATTATGGGACGAATCGTCCGCGTTGGACGGTTCGTCCGGATAAACGACGTCGTCATACACCGATTTCACATCACTTGCGCCTAAATTAAAAACTGTCGTATGAATAGATCGATGAGTAAATAATCCGATTGCAGTGGCGGATCCAGGATTTTCCTAAGGGGGCGGTACTACAAAGGGGGGAGGCCGAAACCCTCGACTTGGGCGGAAAAATTAGCCGTCTTCAGCCCGAAAATCGCAAAAAATCGCACAAAAATCCTTAATTTTGCGCACTATTCTGGGCCAACGGGGAGGGGGCGGCCCCCCCACCCTGAATCCGCCCTAATCCGATTGACCGTATGACGTGATAAATAAAATACTAAAGGTTCACGCACGACACGCGACGAATTTGGACCAAATGGAGCAAATGATTCTATTTCTTGCCCATGTTTAGTTTGCAGCGGAAACGTTAGTGACAACGATAAAACGGCTATTCTTTGCGAGTTGTGCGATGGATGGGTTCATTCTAAATGCGTTCATTTACCGTCGGCCGTCTTAGCCTATTTTAAAAGTCCTGATTATACGAAATCTGACTACGCATTTCCGTTCTATTGCTCGAACTGCAACCCTATTCGCGTTCAGATGAAGGATTTACCAGCCAAAGCTGTTATCACGGATCAAAGGTTGTTAGCCCTTGAAGACAAGATTGCAAATCTGGTCGAGACAGCCAAGAAACCAGCCTTTCCGTTTCCACCTCCGAACTTTGCTGTCCCCACGCCAGGACCTGATTTACAGCTCTTTGTGAAAGATGCTTTGGAAGTCGAATCGAAAAAACCAAATGCAGTCTTGTTCGGCTTAGGCGACACGGACGACGATCTGGATGCAGTAAGAAGATTAGTTTCAGAAAATGGTAACGAATATCTTAACTTGAAAACTGATTCTATAATTCGTGTATTTAGAGATGGTCCTGCATATAATAACAAACCGCGTTTCTTGAAAGTCATATGTTCTAATCCTCAGGCTAAGAAAGATTTTATATCTATGATAAATAAGTACTTAAAAACTGATGGTTTACGTGCTCGTCCTGATTTATCTTATCTACAACGTCAACGCGCCCGCGAGCTCCGTGAAAAATATAATGATTTGCCTGATAAGGAAGGTTATTACATCGATTACAAGGCCGATTGTATTAAAAAACGCAGAATTGATTCTCTTACATTTAAACCAAGATCGAACATTGCTGACTGCTAGGGATTAGGCTGTGTAAATTCTCTAAAGGCTACTTTAATTAATGTTCGTAGTATAAACAATAAAACTGTATTTTTGGATTCGATTCTTGAAAGGTACGATTTTGTTTTTATTACCGAATCATGGCTCAACAAAGATACTCCCGATGGTAGCGTTTTCTATAATTCAGACTTTCAAGTTTTTCGAAAGGATAGAGCTTATAAAGGCGGTGGTGTTTGTGCTTTGGTTAGAAAATCTATAAAAGTTAGCATTTTTAGTTTTCCAAACGAATATAGCATGGCTGAATCCTTAGTTCTAGATCTCTTTTTTAAAAACACTGTTCTGAGAATAATATTAATTTATCGTTCTCCTCATTACGACTTCAACCAAACAAAAACGGTTTGTGAGCTCATTGATTATTGTCTTCGAGACAACTATCCTACTGTGCTCCTAGGTGATTTCAACTTTCCGTCAATTAATTGGTCTGAAACCAAAATTCCATCTGACAAAAGCTCACGTCTTTTCTGGATTACTGTAACTAGTCATAATTTTTATCAATTAGTTACCGAGCCTACTCGTTCTGATAACATTTTAGACCTTATTTTTGTTAACAACATGAGCTTATGTTTTGATATTTCTGTATTACCACCATTAATGGGCACATGTGATCACAGTCAGATTGATTTTAAATTTCTAACAAATTTTGAGAAATCAAGAAATATTGAAAAAATTAGAGATTTTAATCGTGGAAATTACGTTGATTTTGCCACTTACCTTGATTATATTAGTTGGGAAGAAGCTTTCTTTGACTGCACAAATATAGATGAATTTTATAAAAAATTCCTGTGTATTATAAATGAAGGTGTATGTCTATTTATCCCTTTCAAAAGCAAATCACCAAAAAGATACCCTCTAGTCATAAAAAAATTACAGCGAAAAAAGTTAAACTTGTGGAGAAAGCTCAAAAAATTTAAAACGTCTCAATTAAAGCATGAATACAAACAAATTACTGCTTCTTTAGAAAGTGCTGTTCATGAGCATTACTGTAAAAACGAACAAAAACTCGTTGAAAAGTCAAACGTAAAGAAATTTTACAGTTACGTTGGTAAACGTTTACAGGATAAAACGCGTTCTCCACCCCTAAAGGATGAAAACGGTAAATGCATTTTTGACGAATCTAAAAAAGCTAATCTACTTAACAATTTATTCTCTGATGCTTTCACCCTCGATAATGGCATTTTACCTGATTTACCTACACCCTTTACAGAAAGTATTATTGATCATATTTCGTGTACGGAAGACGATATTATAGCTGCTATAAAAGGTTTGAGTTCTTCACCTTCAAGTGGACCTGATGGGCTTCCAAGTATTCTTTTCAAAAAATTAGCTTATTCTTTGAAAACTCCTTTGAAAAAAATTTTTCTAGTATCCTTACTGTCTGGAACCTTACCCAAAATTTGGAAAACTGCTTTTGTAATTGCAGTCTTAAAGAAAGGCGATGCATCTTTATCTTCTAATTATCGTCCGATTTCTTTAACTTGTGTTAGCTGCCGAATTCTTGAAAAAGTCTTGAAAACTCAGTTAATGGATTATGCTAAAAGAAATAACTTGATTTCGTTTGAACAGTTTGGTTTTCTTCCTAAAAAATCATGTGAATTGCAACTCTTGTGCTATTTAAATAAGATAATTAACAATGTAGACAATAAAGAGCCCATGGACGCTATATACTTGGATTTTGCAAAAGCGTTTGATTCCATCTCTCACAGTAAACTGGTTCTCAAATTGTCAAAATACGGTATTCAAGGTTACGTACTTAAATGGATTAAAAACTTTCTTAGTAATAGGACTCAGAGAGTTAGAATCGCTAAAAATTTCTCAAATGAGACCTGTGTTTTTAGTGGTGTACCACAGGGCAGCGTCCTGGGTCCAATCTTATTTCTGTTCTACATAAATGACATTACATCTTTACTAACTGATCATTATTCAAACATGCTTATTTTTGCAGATGATATTAAGATTTATGCAAAGTCTGAGCACTTTTTCCATCTTCAAAAATTGCTAAATCGAATTTCTGAATGGTCAGATTTTTGGCAGCTTTCTTTATCCTTACCAAAATGTCAGGTCCTTCATTTTGGTCATAATAATTCTCGAATGGTTTACACAATAAATAATAGCCTCGTCTCAACCTCAAAATCCCCTGTAAAAGATTTAGGCATATTAATTGATGAAAAACTTAATTTTACTGCTCACATAAGCAAACTTGTGAAGCAGGCCTTTCATCGCATGTCACATATTTTTCGCTGTTTCAAAAGTAAGGATTTGACACTTCTCACAATGGCCTATAAAACTTATGTACGGCCTCTTTTAGAATATTCGACCTCTGTTTGGTCACCACATACAAAGCAAAATATTCGTAACATTGAAAAGGTTCAACGATACTTTACTAAACGTGTCTTAGGGTGCCGTTATCCAAACATCATGTCTTATCAGGATCGACTTCAGGTATTGAATCTGGAATATCTAGAGAATAGAAGGTTATTGTACGATTTAAGTATGGTATACAAAATGTTTCATTCTGCAGTTGATGTTAATGTAAATGACTTCTTCACATTATCAGACAACAACACTAGATCCACCAACACATTAAAATTAAAAGTCACTGCTCTAAAATCTAACTTGAAGAAATATTTTTTCAGTCACAGAATAATAAATGTTTGGAATATGCTCCCCGAATCAGTGGTAAACGCTTCCAGTAGTAATATGTTTAGGCTAAAATTAGAAAATCTAAAAATGAACTATGGAGAATAAACCTTAGTCATAAGTAAGAGCACTGCCTTTATGACCTTGCACAGCAATGTTTCTTCTTGGTGCGAGCTGTATTCGCATTATTGCTTTAATGTCTTTATTCTGTATTCTACATTTTCCGCGACTGTACATTTTTCTCTTCGTTAATGTTTTCTGATGACGTATTTTCGTTTAAAATGGGACAAAAATCAATAAAATTTGGCAAATCCTCACGCCGCGCTGGGCACGTATGTTGGCTTGAATACTAAAATCGCTCATCGGTTAAACCCGTCGATCGGTGTTATAACTAATAAATGAAATTAATGGCAGTGATCGCAACATTACTTATTGGGGATTTTTATTTTGTGCGATTATTAGCTTCTTTGTTAAGGTACTAGTATCCCCGGCCCAGACGCGGAATGAGCCGAGGCTTTAATTTTTTCGAATACATCTATCTATTCATCCTTTATTCTTATTTGTTTTCATTTTTACCACATTTCTTTTATATTCATTTTTCTTCAAATTATGAGGCTGTTATTGAAATTCAACAGCAACTTTATATACGCAACCAGAATAAGACTGGTTTTATAGTAGTTATATTTGATATTTTATTTATCTTTTATGTTCCATTATTATTTATTTTTTGCTAAATTTCAATTAGAGCCGCACCGGGGCCTGAAAATTTTAATATTATTGTTGGATACGAATTGCTTTGTTAATTGATTGAAATATAAGGAATAGTAATGAGCGGAAACTGAGTTATAGTCCCATCTGTCATTTTTATTTCGTTTCAGATGTCAGCGAACTAAGATTATTCAATTCTTTTGCGACAAAACTGATGAAATTATTCAATCAGTGAAGCTATCAAATTTGCACCTAACGTCAATCATTGTTGAATAATATGGAGTTATAACTTTCAGTCACAGTTGCATTCGAATAGCAATGAAGGTGTGATCTGCTCGGTCGAGCCATCGTAAAGCTTTTTTGTGCTAATATGATATTCAAAATAGGTAGAAACGTTCGAATAGCATATTAACCACACATGGGCGTGAAGGGGGTTTGAGGATATGCACCCCCTAGAAGTTGAAATACCCCCATAAATCAAAATACCCCCCGGAGTTCAATTTTTAAAATTTTTTCTGCTTCTTTAGCGATTTTTTGATGCCACTGGATAGTGCTCGATGAGAAACGTCGAAAAATGGTGTTTTTTCGCCATACAACCACTTTTAAGACCATTTTTTGACCTTTGAAAATTTTTTCACTCTCCCCCCAGAATTTTGGTGCTGCCCACCTATGGTAATAACTACGTTCATTCTCAGGTTCTGGTCGATTCAAATAATTTTGAAACCTTGACTTCTGTTTGTTTCTGGCCTTAATCTTACTATATTTATGCAAAATTTTCCCCGAACCCCTCGTACGCCTCTTGAAGCTGTAGTAGATGAGAGCAGTTCACTAAACTCGTATAACCTCGCTGCGTAAGAACATAATTTAAAATTAAATGTTTTTCATACAACGCCTCGTGAAAATTCTCGATTATGCCGGTTCGATTTCAAGAGCATTCGCTCGCTTAGTTAAAAAGCTGAAAATCTAATTGGAGTAAAGTTACAATGCAATCATAAACAATATACAAATATTTATGATAAGAAAGACAAAATTTTTCAACTCAATACGATCTTGTGTTGGGCAAAGGTGCTATGCGTAGTAACAGACACGTAGCTGGCCCTCCTATTTGGGGGGGACCAACACCAATTTTGGGGGGTCTAAGCCAAAAATAGCACAAAATAACGTGTAAAAAGTCCTATTTTTCCGGTTCTTCTGAATTTGGAGGGTCCGGACCCCCCAGTCCCCCAACAGCTACGTGCCTGCGTGGCAATTATAATTATTTTTATTTATTACTGTACTATTATTCTACTATTATCATTCTTATTACTATTTGTTTATTATTCTTATCACTACTATTGCGGTATATATGACGAATAAGAGTTAAAGTCGTACGACCATATAATATAGTATGTTTCCAGGCCCCGACCCGGTAAAAAAGGCGGCCCCGGTACGGCACTAATCTTAATATTAAATTTTATTTTATATCTTTATATAAAATTTTATTTTATAGCCATAAGCGCACCCGTGCAAGTTTCTTCGCTTCCTCGGTCGGCCGCGCTGCATAAACTGGCGGACGAACGCGTCCGGCGTCGCACGCCGGTGGCCGACGGCGAAAAAGACGCCGGACCGGCGCCGATGGACGTCGACGTCAACTCGCCGCACGAGCTAACCCGCCGTAGCGGCACTAACTCGGTCGTGACGTCATTAAGATCGATCGATAACGGTCGGACGTCATCTCGTAGCGCGACGGCGCCGTTTAACGCGCCGACGACTTCGGACGCCGTCCGTCTATCGACCCGGCCGTCGCAACTCAGCGCTATCGTCGTGACGTTGTTCGAGGTCGACGATATCGTCACTGTGACGTCATCGTTGGATGGAATCGATCGAATGACGTCGGTGTTCGATGACGTCGCCGAATTCGGGTCACCGATACTAAATGATTCATTCATCGCCGTCTCGCCGTTCAATGACGTCGTTCGACCGAGCCGGCCTACGGGCGACGTCCCCGACGCGACGTCATTAGTTTCCGACGAAGTCGCTCGATTGGACTCATTCGCGGGTGGCGCCTCCGACGTAGCGTCGTTAATTTCCGACGACGTCAATCGAACGGGCTCGTTCGCGGGTGGCGTCGCCGACGCGACGTCGCTATTTCTCGATGACGTCACCTTCGATGACGACGTTTTCTTTCGCCGAACGATCGACGACGACGGCGCGAAAACGTGCGAAAAACGCAAGCTGAAACGCCGCGTCGACGACGCCCTGTCGTCGACGCCGGCGTTTTTCGTCAACGGCGACGACTCGTCGGCGTTGACGTCATCGAACGAAGGACACGACGCGACGCTACCGGCGCCTTCGACGCTGGGCCTATTTTGCGCGAAACGCTCCTCGAATATGATGGGCGTTTTGCCTTCGACGCTGGGCCTATCTCGAGTGGGCGCGAAACGCTCCTCGAATATGATGGGCGTCAACGCGGGCGATCCGTCGAGTTCGTTGCACGACACGGGCAACGGGGGCAAACGAGTGAAATAGTCCGACTTTCGCAGAAGGTCGACCAAAGCCTCGTGTCGTTTTTGCGTTTGGCTGCGTAAACGAGACGTCGTATTAGCGAAACCAGAAATAAAAATGACAACTTAAATACTTCCCATAACCCGCGTGGTGGGTGGTCAAAAATTGTAGGGATAACGGCAAACTGCCACACCCTCATCTGTCAAAATGTCCCTTTTTTATCTTCCCCTTGGTGGTTTTGGTCCTTTTGACTAAAATTAAAAAGCATGTAATATATTCCTCGGAGGAATGGTCCACTAAACTACCCCATCCTAAATTTTGAGCCATTATCAATATATCTTTACCGGGCAGGCACCCATGATCCGGTGGGGCTTGGGTAGTTTTACTCGAATCACTCCGACATTTTGACCTCACCCCACACAATTCGCAATTTCTCGAAAAAACATAGAAAACGTTCCGATTTAAGCGCTTTTAGCAATTTTAAAGTTCAAAATTGCCAATTGTTTCGACGTTTCGCGCCAAACAGCCATTTTTGACGATATTTTCTTCAATTTTATTCGATTTCTCTTGAAGTTTTTGTTTTTATCATCTAGAAAGAAAGAGCGCAGTCAGAAACGCCAAAAATTGATGTTTCCGTTGAGAGTATTTACTATTCGTTTTTTTAAATCCAAAATAGCACTTTCAAAAATTTTTGATTTCACCCACCCATAAATGCCATGCTGTGTATGTATGTATCTTAGCGGGACGAAAGACTACGGGCAGGTGCCTCCTATGCTCAATCAAGCGCGAAAAACAGCACAAATGCATTTATTTCTTCAAATCTTTCGGCTTTTTTTATTTATGAGCCATATCTCTCTATATTAAGATCGGAAAACAGCTCGCGAACTTTGAGCAGATAATAGCAATTTTTCTAGGCTTTTCGCTTTTTGGTGAAAAATCCCGGAATTAAATGTAATATACCTTAGCATTATTTTTTATACGATTACCGAAGGAATCTGGAAATTTAAAATTACTTTTATTTATTCAAAAAATGGGCGTTGAGTAATTTATAAATGCACGAGTTCGCTCTACGCGAACTGAACTGAAATATTTTATTGCAAATACGCGGAAATTACGAGAAATACAAAATAATGAAAACTTGTAGTCAATAAAGCAAAAAAAGTTCAGCAAAATGCGACAAGGGAGTCACAATTATGACGATTTTTTTAAAATAAGACGCTGATGTGCAGGAAGAGAGTGGGTGACGTAGGGAAATTTTTCGCCCAAAATCAGCCAAACCAACCAACAAAATTTAGACTTTTATTTACCAACCTCTCTTCTCACTGTGGACAATAAAGTTGATCTTAGCCACGGTTTTTTTTGTATTCGGCAAAGATTTTTTCGCGATGTACAAAGACTTTTGGGGACCGTCTTTGTACATGTACGAAGATTTTTTGGAAGACAAAAACTGCAAAAAAGGTTCGAAATTCGCCAAAAATCTCGGCGCTTCGCGCCGAAATGAGCAACTGTGTGTTCTATATATCTTTATAATTTCAGAAATTGCATTTTGAAAGGAAAAATGCCGAAATTTTGGGCGCTTCGCGCTGTTTTGAAGACGATTATTACTGATTTTTGCCCTCAGAAACCTAGAATTTGCTAAAATACGTAACCAAAGGTCGAACCACTGTTTTTGCCACACTAAAATCGCTACTGTTCCATATTATAGTACCCAAAAATTTGTGTGTACGAAATGTACAAAGACTTTTAGGGACCATCTTTGTACATGTACAAACGGACCTTTGTACAAAAAAAACACTGATCTTAGCCCCAGCTTAGTCATTGTTTATTCAAAAGACAGGGACCTGACCCTCATTTAATTGAGAACAGCCCGCCCAGCCACACAGAATTTTGAGATAATATATATATACAAGCACGCATGTAATAGGGCGATGGGGATCCCCCACCCAAACTTGGTCGCCCCCCCTATACCCCAAAGTCAGAAATTTTGACCCCATTTTTTGCGAAGACTTGTGTTTTTTTACCATTTTTTTGGCTAAAAATTGAAGGCAATTCACCCCCCCCAAAGTTGGCTGACAACCTCCACACAAAACTTTTACCCGTTTCATGCCTCTATACAAATATGATAACTCATCAGAGCTCTTACTACTACAAACATGGAAAGGGCAGATGGGCATTCCCATCTCTACAACGCTTTACATTCTTACCCCTTCCCAATTTTTAGCAAAAACTAGCGTTTTATGTCATTTTAAGGTGCTTTTTTTGCAACTTGGACTCAAAAATAAGAGGTCCAAAAAATGCTGATTATATACCCCTTTCCAATCATACTAATCAATACCCATGCTTTTATCTTTATCTTATTTGCAGATAAATTAAATATTTTTGCATTTAGAAGTGATTTCGTTTAAGTGCGACGAGTATAATATTTACTCGTAGTGACTAACTTTTTTTTCCAGTCAATTACCACTCATTGTTTTCTATATTTATTTTAAGATTTGCCTCTTTCCATCGACTTACGACCACACCTCGGCGTGGGGCTTTTGGGGGTATCCACCCCCCCCCCCGAGAAACCAAAATACCCCCAAGAAATCAAAATAACCCCCCCCAGAAATCAAAATAACCCCCCCCCCAGAATTCAATTTTTAAAATTTTTTCGTTTTTTTCGCAATTTTTTGATACCAATGGATAGTGCTCGATGAAAAACGTCGAATAATGGTGTTTTTTCGTCATACCACCACTTTCAAGGCCATTTTTTCGACCTTTGAAAAATCTTGCACACCTCCCCCCAGAATTTTCTCGCTGCCCACGTATGCTTATGACTAATACAAACACAGCATAGGAATTCTGCGGAGGTGTGGCGAGATTTTAAGGTGCCTTTTTGGGCCTAAGAATAGTAGGTACGCGTCAAAAACATCGATTTCGGCGTTTCTGACGATGTTCTATTTTCTAGAACATAAAAACAAAAAAATTTCGAAAAAAAATCAAAAAAGTCGAATAAATTGAACAAAATGTAGTCAAAACATGAGTATATGGCGCGGAGCGCCAAAAATTGACACATTTGAGCAAATAGATAGCTAAAAACGTTTAAAAAACACCTTTTCTGCGAATTATTCGAAAACTTTCGAAAAATCGCGAATTCGGGGAGGGGTTAAAATTTAGAGGGGGAGAAATCCCACACAATCATGTCTGGATTCAATTCATTTTACGTCATTTTATTCATTCATCCAGGCTAAATTCAGCAGAAATATTTCTATTTTTAATCTTTTTCAAAAACTTAGACCGTAAATTTTAGTTTTAAATTTAATTAAGTTGAGGATTGGTTCCGAAGCTAGATAAAAAAATTAATGGTAAATTTCTAACTGAAGCTACAAAAATATTTTAAAAAACTGGTTGATTCTTATTGAAGAATTTATTAAATTTTGTAAGATTGCGCAAAAGTAACGAATTAATAGCAGGTTTCGATCGCAAGATAATAATGACGAAGAATCACGAGTAATCGACGGGTTTAGAATAACAGTTTAATTTTACATCGAATTATTGTAGAGCCCGATATTTCATTTACCGAATTATGGAGTCCATCCAGTTCACCCCAAACATGTAATAGCTCAAAATTTCGGTTGGGCGAAGTCAGCCAATTTTGGAGGGGGCGGGTGAATGAGCTTCGATTCTTGGCCTAAAATGGCCAAAAACGCAAGGTTTCTGCAAAATTTTTGAAAATTGAAAAAAAAATTTCTGAAAAAATCAAAAGTTCTACAAAATTCTACAAAATTTCTACAGAACAAAAATAAAAAAAGGGAAATTTTTATGAAAAAAATTGGGAATGACAATTGAAAAAATAAGAAAAAATTGAAATCAGTTTGAAGGACCGGCCCAGAAGAGGCGTTTCCTACAGCTTCGAAGGTTTGCGCCATATGTTAGAGGCGGGATGGGGAACCCCCATCTAGAGTCGGCCGTACCCCTCATCCCCCAAAGCAAGAAAATTTTCGACCCCCTCTCGATTTTTGGAAAAAAATCGAAAATTTTGCCCATTCTTAGGTGTTTTCTGACTGTTTTTTGCCAAAAATTGAATGTCATTCAGCCCCCCGCAAAATGGCCGGGAACCCCCGCCTAAAATTTCGAACCATCACATGTACGGTTTGCGCGGATTATACTCAACTTATCAGGCACCGAAGAAACGGGCCAGTTTTGAATATTTTGGTTCAAATTCCGCGGTTAATGAAACAAGATTCGTCTTTTATTTAAAAAAAAACCAAGTTGACAATTTCTGGCTTCTGCACCGACGATTGCCAGTCAGGCTTACCCCAGAGTATTTGAGAGTAGATTTCCGGTCGAATTTTCGGTGCACAAAAAATTTTCGGCGAAGCGTCGAACCTAGTCATAATAAAAAAGGAACATCAAAGCGACGGTTGCAAAGTCAAAGCTTGGCAATTTCACAATTTCATATTGTAGAGGCACAACAGCGTGTGACAGTCGGAGCGGCATCCCCCGGCAAAAGTCGATCGTCCCCCATCCTCTCAATGTCAGAAAATTTCGACCCCCCATTTTTGGCAAAAACTTGCGTTTTCGACCATATTTATGTACTTGCCGCCATTTTTGGCCAAAAATTGTTCGTCGTTTGTCCCTCCCGAAATTGCCAGCCGATACAAGTATGCGCAACAGGCATAAAACTACAGCTCGGAAATCAGTATTTTTAAGTGTAAACAACGTTCTACGTTTTGCACAAAAAATCATTGAAAACTAAAATTTTTTAAATCAGTCCGGTAGAAGCCACGAATTTTCACAAAAATTCCAAAAAAATTTGCTGCCTGTTATCCAGCATTACTTATTCTAAACTTTTGTAGATTAAAATATGGGGATGGAGGTAAGGATGATACACAACCATACATGATCTTGGGGGGGGGTTTGGGGGGTTTTCACCCCCCGCAGAATCATTTTTCACCCCCCCAGAATTGGCGATTTTTCAAAAGTTTCCTAAACTTACCTGAAAACTGGTAGAAAAAGTGTCTTTTTAAGGGTTTTAGCTATCTATTTGCTCAAAATCGCCAAATTTTCGGAGCTTCGCGCCATATATTCATGTTTTAAGCGATATACTGGTCAATTTATTCGGCTTTTTTCGAAATTTTTTTCATGATTTTATGCTCTAGAAGGATAAAGTATCGTCAGAAACGCCAAAAAACGATGTTTTTTTAACGCGTACCGGCCATTTTTGGGCCCAAAAAAGGCACTTTAGCTTTTCACCCCCCAGAATTCCCATGCTGTGCATGTATGTACACAACCTTCCCCTCCCCAAAAAATTTTCCCCGCCCAATTTTCGAGAAACTCGCTTTTAAAGCCTTGTTTAAACTTTTTGCGTCTACAAACTTGACAGACAAGAAGAAAATGAATGAAAAGTGCTAATATAAATTGAGGGTACCAAAATATAAAGAGGTAGAGCGAAACCGGCAAAATGTAAAATACCACAAATTTATCGTAGACTTGAAGTGTAAGAGCAAAACTTATGGTAAAGTACGACAGTGCTGACATCGTACGAGAAAGGTCGTTGGTCGCTTTAGAAAAACACATACAATTCACCGATGCAGTGAAAAAATATGAGTGTAATAATTTTATAATTAATCAATAATTAAATTAATTTACGTAGCCAATCATATGGATCGACAATTCTCCATTTATTATTGTACTGAAAGGGAAATCAAAATACAAAATTATATCAACGAAAAGCATTTTCAATTTAACTCCAATTAGTAATCGCGCCTGTTAATCATTTCAGTGATATGAAGTTTTAAGATAGCAGAAAATGTTGAAAAGCAATGTACCATGGTGTTCTCCCGACCAGTGTTTTTTTTGTACAAGGTCCGTTTTGTACATGTACAAAGACGGTTCCCAAAAGTCTTTGTACATTTTGTACATGCAAATTTTTCTGTACTATAATATATTACAGTAGCGATTTTAGTGTGGTAAAAGAGAGTTTTCGATCTTTGGTAGTGTATTTTAGCTAATTTCTGGGTTTCTGACACCAAAAATTACTAAACATTGTCTCAAAACGGCGCGAAGCGCCGAAAAATTTGACATTTCTCCATTCTAAAGGCAAATTCTGCCATTTTAAAGATATGTAGGACAAACATGTAATAAATAATAAAATATATAATAAATACGCGAAGCGCCGAAAATTTTCGGGAATTCTACACCTTTGTACAGTTTTTGTCTTCCCAAAAATCTTTGTACATTTTGTACACACAAATTTTGGGTACTATAATATGGTACAGTAGCGATTTAAGTGTGGTAAAAACAGAGTTGTTCGACTTTTGGTAGTGTACTTTAGCTAATTTCTGGGTCTCTAAGGGCAAAAATCACTAAGAATCGTCTTAAAACGGCGAGAAGCGCCGAAAAATTTGATATTTTTCTTTTTGAAATGCCATTTCTGCCATTATAAAAATATATAGAACACACAATCACTCATTTCGGCGCTAAGCGCCGAAACTTCCTGCGAATTTCAGACCTTTTTTGTAATTTTTGTCTTCCCGAAAATCTTTGTACAATTACAAAGACGGTCCTGAAAAGTCTTTGTACATCGGGAAAAATCTTTGTCGAATACGAAGAAAAACACTGCTCCCAACTGCATTTTCATGTATATATGAGATTAAACAAATAGACTATAAAAATAAAGACCTAAGCATATAAAGTGCAATCTAGAAAATGGAATAAAATAAAAAAAGTGAGCAGATTCAGAAAAATTCAGAAATATAGTAGACGTTTTCAAATGAGACACTAACAAAAATACAAATACATGGATTTACGAAGATAAAATTAAAAGAAAACGAAGATCAGAATACTAAAATTATGTTGAATTCAAAATTAAGTTCAGAGCACTGATATGTACGAACAGGCTCGTAAACAAAAGGGGGACCCCTAAACGTGAAAAAATTTGTGTTTCTCATAACGGCCTGCTCCATAAAGGATAAAAATGAAAAATTCTCGGAGTGCATTTGAAAAAAAGGTTTTTTCGCGTTCTTTTGAGCTAGTAAACGCAAAATTTTGCAGCGTCGAATTTCTGTATAGTTTTTGTCTTTGTTTAAAATTTAAAAAAAACAAAAAGCAAAAAAGAAAACAAAAAACTTCAAACATTAAAAAAATAAAATTAAAAAAAAATTCAAAACCGCTCATATTTAAGTCAGACATAGACAACATGTCGAATCACCTAATTTTCTCGTTGTTTTTCTTTGCACAGCACAAAGAGATTGAGTACAAAGACGAAAAGGTAAGAAAATGTATACGATGGACTGGATGATGATAAATTAGTTGCGCCGATAATTTAAGCTATAGATTTTAATTAATTTTTTTAGAAATTTTTCTTCACCATTGTGTAGAGCTCGTTGAAAAACGCTCAAATATGCCTTTATTTTTGACTGATATATGATTTTAAAATTTTTTTGCACCCCCATCCAAGAATAAAATGGGTGGGGGTGCAAAACAAATCAATAACTGAAGGAACTATAGATACTGAATAATGGAGGTTAGCCTTTTAGTGACCGACGTTTCAAATAAGTAACTTATTTTCAAAACATTATTGCAATGCAACCATATATACACACGGTCAAAAGTTCTGGCAGGAGTAAACCGAATTTCCTTGGGGGAAGGGGGTAAATAAATGTTTGTATTTAATGTTGTATTTTAATTTAATGTCAAACTTTCGTTAGGTAATTCATCGTATTTTAAACACGACTGTTCGCCATGAAATAGTTTCGAAAAATGAGCTCGCTAAGCGAGAGTTGTAAACCAAGAGAAACTCAAAGTTTAAACCTACCATTATATACGTTATGAAGAGAATTATAAAAGATTTTAGACTTAAAGAAAATGAAATGTAATAGCACATAATAATACGTAAAAAAAGTCTAATCAACATACACTTTTTTCATTTTCTTTGAGTCTAAAATCTTTTATAATTCTCTTCATAATGTATATAATGGTAGGTTAAAACTTTAAGTTTCTCTTGGTTTACAACTCTCGCTTAGCAAGTTCATTTTTCATCGTATTTTATTCTAATGAATTTTGGGGCTTAGAATTGTATGAAAACAAATAAAAATAAGTGTCTGCATGGACAAACTGAACATTCTACTGCTCGAAAAGTCAAGATCATTTCAGTATATCATATCTTTTTATTTACATGTTTTTTTTAAAGTTATGATTAAATTTATAGATTTTTCAAACTAGTATCATAGGTTCACAGAAAAGAATGCTAAATTCCTTAACAAAATCTTTTGGAGAGCATGTATAAACTTAGCAGTGCTCTTAAATGACCTTTTATGCATCCTTTTAAAAGCTTGTGCTATTTTTTGGAGCTCTGCCGCATGTTTATATAATTCCTCTGCATCTTTCCAAAACGTTCAATGCGAATTCACAGAATTCTCTAAGTGAATCCATGTCTTACATATGACTACATATGTAGCACCATGTTGATTTCTAAATTCTTTTAGGCAAAAGTTCAATATCTTTTCGTAAGTTTTTGAAGGAACAGCTCTAGATTTTGATGTTAGTTTCTCTCATTTTCTATGTTGACTTTCAGGACTTTGAAGCTCGGAAAGCTCGAAGGCGTTTTTTGTCATAAATTTATGCTTAAGTCCAAATCGATTCGTGTTTTCTAGAACACGAAATCTGCTTTATCAAACTTTTATATAACTATTTTTAACATTTTGTATCATGTCAGAAGAGTGTTGGCAACATTTGTAAAATTTGGGTGTAAATTTCTCGGAGTATCAATGAAAATCTTTGATCCATAAATGTTTGAATCGATAAAACTACAATACTATGAGTTGACTGGAATATGTTTATACTCGTAGCTAATGTACCATTCATGCACACGATCAAAAGTTCTGGGAGTGGGGTAAACATCGAGTTTCCTTGCGAGCGGGGGGGGGTAACTAGTTGATTTTTATGGCTAATTATGGCGCTGAATGATACGTTTATGTTGATTTTTTAGACATTTTTGTCGTTCCTTACTCAGTGATCGACCGGGCTCAAAACTACATTCTTAGGGATACAAGGTGTATAGGTATATAAGTAATACAAGTATTTATTACGGTTGTATGTTTATTTATATATAATCAGTATAGACATCAATAAATAATATACATACGTATTAAGTTTACGGAACCGGAATGAAAGAATGAAAAAAAAATGAACCGGACCCGAACCCGCCCTGACCGGCCGGGCCCGGTCCGGGCCCGGATACCCGGTCGATCACTGTCCTTAACCCCCACCCCTTATAACCTGTAAATACGCTTTAATTCGTTGTATTCTACTTTTCTTGAATATTCGTGATTTAATTTGTATAGAATTAATAATAAGGACGATAGAGTGAAGTGTAACGTCAAATATAAATGAAATAATGGAGATAAAAGTATCTGCATGAACGAATTGAGCGTTTTTATGCATGAAAAACATGTATTTTGACTTGAAATCAAACTGTTAGACATCGTTTGACGCTTTTTCATGGTTCGAGTAACAGGTTTGATCCCAAAACGGCCGCCTTCTAAAATTCCTGGTAGGGGGATACCCATCAAACCGCTCCCGCAGTAAATAGTATAAAATGTGCTAAAACGGCTACATGATATACTTTTTCATCATTTCATGATTCTTAATACACCGTTTTACTTTTTGTTATTCACGCATAGGCGCAGTGTGTATATTTTTGGGGAATTCAGCATGGACATAAGGTCAGCAGCATAGACAAAAGGACCAATAAATTTTCAAAAAATGAAGGTATCAGATCAATGATGCAATTTTTCAGCATTTCTTATCCAGGCTTTATCCCCTGGCATCAAAAAAGCAAGAAAAAGTTATAAAAAAGCAAGAAAATAAGATTTTTAAGTCACAAAGGTTCTTTGGTTTTCCAAGCTTTCTTGGTTCACAAAACACTTACATAACCCACACCCACATTTGATTCCACTATCTAAAATTCAACATGTTATAGTAGTCGTCTTATGGAAATTTTTAAAAAGTTGATCTCTCCAGCTTTACGCATTTCACGAAAATACATTAATACCTAGGATTTGGTAAAATTGTACTCCGAGTAGCCATCGTTTCCAATTGAGGAAATATGCATAAGTTGACGGGGAAAAGAGCTTTGGCTTTGACCTTTTGCACCCAGTCATACATTTTGCCAAGTTTAAACATATTAGGAGGACATTGCTGTAACGCATCTGCGTCATAGAGCGGACTCTAAAAGCTTAAAACAATTTTATTGACCTAGAATATCAATAATAATAAAAAATTATTTCAAAATAGGTATTTCAAAAAAATCAGCATTCGACAATAAAAATCGTAAACGATGGGCGAAAAGTGGCAAACTTTTGGGTGGATATAAATAAAGTAAGTATCAAATATCTCTATAAAATAATACAATAAAATACATAAAACGTATGTATAAATCAATATTTAGACGAATATACTGACCCTCAAATGATGGTGCTCATTCGCGAGGCGTTTGTTGACTTCGGGCTGAGATTTGAAGAGGTCTAAAAATTGACGCCACAGTAGGGCCAACTCGGTGGACAACAATTTTACCGTATTCGCTATCAATTGACTTATTTCCGTTTCATCGCGCAATCGTTGCAAATTTTGTTGCAATATTTCGAATTTTTTCGCGCAATCTACCGATTCTTAAAGAGGAATAAAATGGGATTTTAAAAGTTATTTAATAATATTGTTTTAAATTTTTTCAATTATAAGAAATTATTTCGACGTCAAGTTAGATTCAACAATTTTTCCGTTATATTACATACTGTTATATACAGGCACGTAGCTGTAGGGGGACTGGGGGGTCCGGACCCCAAAAATTCAGAAAAAAACCGGAAAAATAGGACTTTTTACGCGTTAGTTTGTGCTATTTTTGGCTTAGCCCCCCCCCCAAATTGGTGTTGGTCCCCCCAAAATAGAAGGGCCAGCTACGTGCCTGGTTATATACTCGTATAATCTAATAGTGAATAATTGCGCTCGATGCCTTTTTACAACTCGCTTTTTTACCAATTATAAGTCCGCGTAAAAATAATATACGGCTTGAAATTTATAAGTTATTTCTTCGGCAATTTTAAGTTTGGTGGGCTTATTTTTAAACCTGGCGATTAGGTCTACCAAATTTTCAAGGAAACCATTAGAAAAAGTTAAATTTTAATAAAAAAAAGTACAACGGATTTGAAAAAATTTCTGCAAGTATAATTTCAAAAAAAATTGGTAAGAGCTCGATGTAAAAATTTGCCCGACTAGTTGGGATTAATATGAAGGAGGTAATTAAATCTGCAATATCGGGGGAGCAGGGTAGTCGCAGGACCGATAAAAAGTTACAGCCCCCCGTAGACAAAGTAGATAAACGAGTTGCATGAGGAAATTGAGGGAAACTACTGAAATAGCTCCTTTTTTAAAACTTAGCATGGCAACGGGTGAGACGCCTCTGATACTTGGATGAAACTTCTGAATTAACTTCGAATTAATGAAACTCAAAACATTTCTTAATTGAAACTGGACAATTAGCATACTCTTCGCTTTAAAACGAACGAATTGACGCGATAATGAACGTTTTAGCCCACTTTTTTCTTATATCTTGCGAAAAATTTCTCTTCAAGTTACGAGTCCCGAAAACTCGTCTAACGTACAACAAACGCACTAACACTTTACACTTATATTAGGTATATAAATGATCTACTACGTGATCTGGTGGGTTATGAGAAGGTTTGTCTCAATGCCACGGATAAACACTGATAAAACGGTGTGCGGGTAATTTTAGAGAATTAACATCACGCTACAACAAAGACATGAAAATTTTTATTTTTCTTCAACGGAATTTTGAATAAGTTTCTTTGGAATCGAAAATTGCGAAAATTAAAGATTAGGAGATATCAAGTAGAACTAAATTCAGTCAGTATTTGAATTTTGAATTTAAATAGAGAAAATCGAATTTCTCACCCAAAATAAATTTCAAAAGCTTTAGATTCTGAGGAATTACATGTATACGCATAAATTCCATATATAATTACATATAGGAATTAAATATATTTATATATACACACACATAATCAGCAAATCACGTGTATCCAATTTTGAATCTGTTTAATGAATTAAAAACATACCGAAGCAAAAAGCAACTCAGTCTTCGTTGGAATAATCAGTTCATTTTGTCCTTTAGTTACAGTAAAGCAAAGCAGCGGCGTAATAGGAATTAACAGAGCAGTGACAAAACATATGCGCGTTATTCCGCCGAATAACTACATGGCTAAGTGGGCGGAAATCGTCAAAAAGCGTCGAATGAGCGACAAGAAATCGAATTAAATTTAAGCCAGAAAAGACAAGCGTAGGCCTATTTAAGGGCCAATTCGCTTGACATTTAGAAAAGCACAAAGAAGCGATTAATCACGACAGGGTCACAGTTGCGCCAAAATCCGATTAGCATTTCATGATAGGGCGATTGGTCATCGGAAAAATGCTTAAATGTCCTTTTCAAGCTTATAAACTGCTTAAACGATTTAAATACGAACCGGAAAAAATAGCAAACTGATAAGCGTGTTATTAAAACGGAGTCTGTTTAGTGCACGGGAAAAAGTCGAGTTTTATTTGCTGCCAATAAACAAAGCAAAGTCCGTAGTGAGCCGCGGAAAATCACGTGATTACGCAGCAGCAAAACTAATGAAAAGTTGACAAAATTGAACACAAAAATATTTAATGCGCGAATGATTGTAAATAAGCGAATTCGCGCGCGCCGTAAACTAAAAAGATGTAAACAAGAGCATTGCAAACGATTGTAGAAAATATAAGTTGTTGTTGTTGTAGTTGTTGTTATTGGTGTTTTTGTCGTTATTGCCGCAGCGCCGTTCTCGTATTTTGCTGAAGGTCGAACTCTGTACCGTTTCTTGCGATAAGAGCGCCAGGAGAAAAAACGCGAACTTGATGATAAAAGCTGACTATAGGAATTGAGAATTTAGGCCCAGCACGTACCAAGGTACGACTTTGCGAAAAACAGGCATCAAAAATACAAGTAATGCGCATTTTCTTTTATTTTATTTTCATTTTCATTTTCTTTTTTTCATTTTTCATTTTCTTTCACTTTCTTTTCTTTTTTCTGTCATTTTCTTTCATTTCTCTTTTCATTTTCTTTCATTTTCTTTTTCATTTTCTTTCATTTTCTCTTTTTCTTCATTTTCTTTTTTTCTTTCATTTTCTTTTTCTTTCATTTTATTTTTTTCTTCTATCATTTTCTTTTATTTTCTTTGATTTTCTCTTTTTCATTTTCTTTCATTTTCTTTTACTTTCCTTTTATGTATGTATAAATATATATATAGTGTTGTAAAATTAAGAATCCTATCGTTTATCGAATCGTTCAATATATAAAAAATTAATTTAAGTCATCAAAAATTTTTAATTATAGCGTGCTGAACGTATTCATATTTCTTGTTTTTTAAATACGGAATAGCTTATACACTTACACTGGTAGAATATTTCGTTTTTATTTCTTTGTTTTATTTTCATTTATTTTATTTTATCATTTGAATGTTAACAATTTTCAGTGCGTCCCCGACTTAAGCAATCTTTCCGTCTTCTCATTTTTGTTTTCCGAGACTGATTTTCTTTTTCTATATTTTATTATTCTTATTCCAATTTTCAGATAAATTTTTCTTCTCGATGTCTTTCCATTTATTTATTCAGATTTTTTATACTAATTTCTAAACTGTTCCACTACCTGGGAAGAAATTTGATATTTTGCGCTTTTTAATTTCTAAATACAACGTCAGCATACATGCACAGTATGGGAATTCTGGGGGGGGGTTGAAAACCTAAAGTGCCTTTTTTGGGCCCAAAATGGCCGGTACGCGTTAAAAAACATCGTTTTTTTGGCGTTTCTGACGATACTCTATCCTCCTAGAGCATGAAATCATGGAAAAAATTTCGAAAAAAAGTCGAATAAATTGACCAATATATCGCTTAAAACATGAATACATGGCGCGAAGCGCCGAAAATTTGGCGATTTTGAGAAAATAGATAGCCCAAAATCCCTTGAAAAGACACTTTTTCTACCAATTTTCAGGTAAGTTTAGGAAACTTTTGAAAAATCGCCGATTCTGGAGGGGTGAAAAATTTTTGCGGGGGGTGAAAAATGATTCTGCGGGGGGTGAAACCCCCCAAGATCATGTATGAACGTCACTATCTTTTTGGAATTTACTGCAGCCGCACAATTTTCTGAATACATTTTCTCGTTTAAGAATTCTTAACGCTTGTTTAGCAATAACGGTAAAAATATTGCTATCGTAATAAATAATTGATCCAAAACATACGTATTACTGTTCATAAATTGCGCAGCACGTTTTTGTCGCTTTTACCGAATACCATACCGTTCAAGATAAATAAAAGGCGGCTGAAACATTAAGATTAATCTCGGGAAAACTAAGCCGAGGCATAGCGTTCAATGAATAATGCGAATAAGACGGGTCAAATGGAGGAATGAGCGGAACCATTCGCTACTAATTCGATAAAATCACACGCTCTAAGGGAAGATAGCCAAAAGTAATGCGAAATAGAAGAGAGCGACGGCCGAAATGTACACAAGAGGGTAGATGGGGATCCTCGACCTAGAAAAGTCAAGATATTTTATATCCCAATTTTTGTTAGAAAACATTTGCTTTTAAGCCTTTTTCTGTGCATTTTTTACCTTCGTGGTAAAAAATAAAAATTGGTCACCAATCACCATCTCAAACTCTGAGCCATTTTGTGAACGGCGGCGCGTGCGGTGATTAAAAATCAGGGCCACTTTCCACAGGGCGGAGAGACGAACCAAGCATCTCACTTTACACAGTTGATATGATTTCAATAAATCGGGACTGCCTAAAGTTTAAATTGGTCCCGAACTGATCGTCGTCCACGATTCACCGAGTGCTTTACACTCAATTAACTCCGTGTTCCGGGCGATACGCCCCCGATTTTAACTTTTTCTATAATTAAGTAAATTATTTATTGATTATCTTCATTGATTAAATTAATTATTAATTATCTTCATTAATTAAATTAATTACAAATCAACCATCGTGGCACCACCAGGAAGAAAGATCAAAGTATACTGACATCGCTTAGCGGAGACTGATTTTAGCTCTACAAAAATCAATCTCTCCGGTTTAAACAAACGAGTTAAAAACAAAAAAGAGCACTTTTGAGAGCGAATATACTGTAGCCATTAGATCACTTTACGCAACAAAGCGAAATACGTTAGTACGGAGCAGTCGCTTTGCGCGGGTGGGCAAGCAAGATGATAGATTTTTAAAAAAATAAACTCTTAATCAGTTTAAACGCAGTGAAACTTCCACACGCTTTACACTGTAAATACGCAGAATGCTTACGAATACGTATCTGACAATGGCTCGGCAAACACGCGATCAACTGGGCAAATTTTAATTCTAAAGCTTCGTAGACGGTCAATAATAACCAGCACACGTTGTAATGAAACTGATGCGCGTTTTGTACTCGTTGATCCTGAGACTGACATTATAAGAAAGCTATTACTTAAAATTATCAACAAATGTAAATAAAGCTATAAGCGCTTGAAATATTGCAACGAAATAATCAATGTGTAAAGCTTGAGAAATATGGATAAACTGAAATAGCGTAAATTTCAAAACTTCTCCTTTAGAAATTAATTTTAAGTTCCGTATTTGTTGCTTAGGTGCCAATTTTTACATTTATTCCATTTAATTTTGGAAAACGAGGCGAAAATTTAAAAAATATCTTCTCCGACCGCTTACTTTTAAGTTTCGGAAGAATATTTCTTCGTTGCTTTGGCTAGAATTAAGGACCGAAGCGCCGTACCTAAAATACGAAGAAAATTATACAAAAAGAAAAAAAAACAAAAAGAAAAGAGACTTTAAAGAGTCAAACTTTGAGCTTAAAAAATTTTAATTTTATCACTCAAATTTGGTAGACTGAATAAGTTTGCAGTTTCAAATTTTAAAAAAGCAGCTTATTCAATATAAGAGCCGAAAATTAAACTACTAGCGATTAATTTGTACATCATGCATAAATAACTATGTATTTATAACAAAAATTGTATACACCTATGTACTTTAGATCGCAATTAATAAATTGTTATTAATCGATCATTTCAGTCATCACCATACATGATTTTGGGGGAAAGGTTTGGGGTGTTTCTCCCCCCGCAGAATCATTTTTCACCCCCCGCAAAAAAATTTTCACCCCCCCCAGAATTGGCGATTTTTCAAAAGTTTCCTAAACTTACCTGAAAATTGGTAGGAAAAGTGTCTTTTTAAGGGTTTTTGGCTATCTATTTGCTCAAAATCGCCAAATTTTTCGGCGCTTCGCGCCATATATTCATGTTTTAAGCGATATATCGGTCAATTTATTCGACTTTTTTCGAAATTGTTTTCATGATTTTATGCTCTAGAAGGATAGAGTATCGTCAGAAACGCCAAAAACGATGTTTTTTAACGCGTACCGGTCATTTTTGGGCCCAAAAACGCACTTTAGGTTTTCACCCCCCAGAATCATCATGCTGTGCATGTATGGTCATCACCAACAACTACTGAAGATAAAAAAGCGTAAAAAGAAGAGAAATAAATAAAAAATACATAAAACAAGAATAGAAACTTCAAAAATTGCATTATTCGAAAGGATTAAATTCGATAATCGAAAAGAAGGTCGGAAAATCCTTGTTATTGATTAGAAAATTGAAAAAGCACGTAAAAACCATTTAAATATTTAGATGAGTAAGCGGCGCACGAGAATGGGGATGAGGGACTTTTCCCGCTCTTATTCATTATTTTTGGCAAACAAATAAGAGATCAGTCACGTCACTAACCCCCGAAAAATGACCGACTGCCGCCTCCATCCAAAATTTTGAGCCATTACACGCACGCACGATTATTAGTATTTCGCCCAGGATTTAGGATTTAGGGCTTAAAATCCCCAGAAGGGAAAAAGGGATAAGCTGTCGAAAAAAAGGAAGAATAACTATAAAAAACCAATTCAAAAAACATCAAATTTAATCCCCGATCCCCCAAATCCCTCCATGCGTCAGTTAGCAGTTTAATCATACACGTCGCGGCTCTGAAATTCCGGGTATGGGGTCCTCGGTCATTTTTTGGATAATGACCTCAATTTGTTCATTAAAAATGGCCAAAAAGACCAAAAGCGACCAAAAATGCAACTTTTTTCCGAAAATGGGGGTCGAAAATTTGCCGACTTCGGAGGGATAAGAAAGACCAACTTTGGGTGGGGTATCCCCATTTCACCCTCTACTACAGTACGAAACTGGCCTAAAAAATCGGTCGTTGGCCCGGCCGAGCGCGTCGTCGACCGATAGCGATGGGCCGAGCGCCAATCCGACCAAACAAGCGTGAACGGTGAATAAAACCGAGCTAAGGTGGAAATAATCAAAAAGAACGGGCCGCCTATTGTGTAGGCCCCTGAAAAGGGGCAAATTCACGGTCACCATTCGCTTCGAGACGCACTGAAATTTTGAATTGACGTCGTCCAACGGTTTTTTTAACAATTCGCTCTTTTCGATAAACCACAGCTCCAGGCTGATCGCGATCGGTAGCACTTTTGGTATCTTGAGCCAAAGAATAGTGCAATACCGGCAGACAGTGACGGATCCAGGATTTTCCTAAGGGGGGGCGGTACCCCTGAGGGAGGGGGTGGCGGAACCCTGTCTTGGGCGGAAAAATTAGCCGTTTTAACCCGAAATCGTTAAAAATCGCATAAAAATGCTTAATTTTGCGCACTATTTTGGGCCAATGGGGTGGGTGGGGCGGCCGCCCCCCCTAAATCCGCCCCTGCCGGCAGATACGCGCGGCATAGGAATTCGAGGAGGGAAGGTGAAATTCGAAAGTGCCTTTTGAAGGCTCAAAAACGGTGGACTCGCATCAAGAACATCAACCTTTACAGAGCAAATAAAACATGAAATTTTTGAAAAAAATATCAGAAAAATCCGATCAAATTGAACAAAACATAGTATAAAATGAGTATATGCGCGAAACGCGGGAAATTCGACACCTTTTTAGCAAACAGATAGCTAATGGCGCTTAAAACAGCGCCTTTTAGGAATTTTCCGGAAAATTGTGGTGAACGAAATTAAAAAATGGAAAATTTTTAGAAAAATTTAGATGAACAAATTTCTGGGGAGGGGATGAGAACTTTCTGGGTGGTTTAAGCCCTCGCAGATTACCCAGAAATTTGGCCATTGTTAAAAATTTAACAGTTAGTAAAACTTTTTTAGCGGCTTTACGCATACATGATAGCAAATTCATAAATGTAAACCAAAAAGATCGTATTCGCTTTAAGATGTTGCTATTAGCTACTGAGTGATAAGCGTATACACTGATTTCTCTTGTATTCTGAAAATTATTTAAAAAAATTAATTATTAATTAATCAATCAAGAAATTAATTAACCTCCATTATAAAAAAATTAAACTCAAGTAAGATTTAATAATGAATTAATCATAGAATACAGTAATTAATTATAAAATATTGCAATTGTGCTTAGATTAAATAATTATAAATTTGTTGATAAAATATTTTACTACATAAGGATAATTACTAATTTTTTTTATTTATTTAAACGAAAGCATATTCTACATCTAATCTATTTATTAATTCCACGCGTTTTACCCATTTTGATTAATTTTAAAGAGTAGGTTTTAAATTATTGATAAATAAATTTCTATTGAATTCTTAAATGTTTCTAATTATTTTTATTTATTGAATTTTTATTTTTTATCAATTTAGATTTTATTACATTTTATCATTGTTGACTTTTATTTTTTCAAACACTCCTTCATTCACACATTTACATATTGTTTATTATTTGTATATCGGCCTAACTACGCGAGATGTAGTACCTTCGTTTATTCGTACGCATCAAAAGGCGTAAAGCCGCGATCATGCGCCTGCCAGAGCTAGCTTTTGTTTACATCATGCCTTTCATATCCTAGTAGTATCGTTACGCATGCAATGAAAGTTGTTCCGCAAAAGTGTAAATTTGATTAAATGCGCTCAAAAGTGTAAACCAGCAATCGTTCGACTACCAAAGCGAGATTTCGCTTTTCTGTTTTGTTCGGCTTACTGCGTCGCCAAGCAAACAAATTGTGAAATTCATAGCGTAATTTTGTTTAAAGTCATATCAATAATGCGCTTCATAGCGACGACTTTACATTCACTTACCGCGGATGACGATATCGGATGGAAAATCTTAAACTGAACGATATCATCGAGCGAAATTTCTTCCGATTTATACATAACTTCGAAAGTCGTGCCGACCGCCTGCCCGTTGACCAAATTTGCCGGAAAAAGATGTGGAGCTAAACTTTTTAGCGTTTAATTAAAAATTTGCGGAATAATTTTTAATTTGTAAAGCGTAAACAACAAATAACCGATAAATGAAGCGACTATACTTCGAAAGACATGAAGAAGGCCGAAAAAAATCTCCAGCGCAGATATGAGGTAGTGAGCTCAAAACTTTCATTTCTTACCTTTCCTATAACTCATTTTTTTAAATGAAATCACTTGTAAAAATTAGAACCGTTGACAATTTGTAAAAACTATGTCAGGTATTTAGATACCTGTTTGAATCTCCCGAAATCTTCGAGTTAACACTATATATAGGGCATTATTTCCAAATCAATTTTCATAAGAACTATCAATTATTTTGTGACATTCGGTAGATATTTTGATTTCTAAGCTAGAATTCCTTTCACATTTTACGCTATGATTACGCTTAATTGAAATGTAAAAACATTAAGAATGAATAATTGATGAAAATTTGATGCGTACTCCGCCAGCCACTTTAGCATTACATCGACTGCGCACGAATTATACAAATTAAGCTGAGGTAAAGTTAAAGCAAAAGAGTTTGAATTCAGCTTACCCTTCGATCTGGGTATGGATATGTCTATACGGATCGGCAATCGCTTGTTACATTTCACATTACACCGGATTTGATAGAAACTAAAAAATCATAAATCGATCATTTATAACTAAAACAGCGTGAAATGCGAGTTATCTCTAAGGTCAAATAATGAAAGCGATTAGAGAGGCTTACATAATATGGTTTTGCGCGGTGATATCGTCCTACCGTTTTCTACTCAAGTTTTACCAATTTATGGGATTTTTAACGATAAAAATTGCAGAAATTCGTCAATCCGGCGATTAGAAGTTTTGACTTTTGCACTTACGAGTATTTAATTTTAAATTTTAGGCGCTTGATGAGTGAACAGAATCCGGAATCACAACTCTAAGCAGAGTCAAAACATTTTGTTATTGCCGCTATTTGCCTACCTTGATTCGAAGAAATTTATTAGACTCAAAATGGTTTGAAAAAGTCCAATAATCTGACTTTTCTGAAAGAAGGCTATACCCCGGTCAAGCCCAAATGTGTAATACCATATTTGGTGTATGGTTCAGTCAGCTAGAGATTTTTTTGAGGCAAATCAACCTAAAAATATGTATAAATGCGAAGAATCGTTAAAAGTACATCAATTCAGTCTCTGATCAATTTCAAGCATTTTTTAGATATAAGTTTTAAGTTTCAAGCATATTTTCAGCCTTAATTTTGCCTTATTCCATCATGAAATCTTCTGTTTGTCCATACGTCTGATCTAGACCCTCAAATTCATGTCAGTCCCTCAATGCTATGTACGTGCCCTTATGAGAATAAGTACAGTATTTCAAAGATTATCTAATTCTCACCCAACGTAACGAAGATCCAAATTACAAAAGCGAGTAAAATTTAGGAAGACTTCGACAACTGCCTGCACGTCACACATAGTGCATTTTGGACGCCCAAAATTGGTCTACCGTATCCCTTGACCACAATAAATAAGCACCTAAGCAATCCAACTTTTTAAAACAACGCATAGATATTCGAAAATAAGCAATTAGTAAAAAATGTGATAAAAAGTAGACAAATAGCAAAACCCACGAAACTGCAGAAGTTCTCAATTGAACATATTCTTGAATTTACAGTCACCAAATCCATCAGTATCATACACTTATGGTGTTTACTCGATGCAAAATCTAGCAGGGTCAATTTGGTACATTTACATGGAATGTTTACTTCCTTGACATCAAACCAAATTCTTTAATTACTTTTACACCTGAAAAGGTCATCTCACTTTATAATCAGTGTCATTGTCAATGAAGTCATAAGCAGTTACTGTTCTGTAGAAGAATCAGCTGCGCACAAGCGTATAGAAGGAGAATTTGATACATGTAGAAAATATAGGGAGACATTGAAATTCAATGAAGAATCCTGAATCCTTTTTCAAACTCACTAAGCATAAATAAACAATAAGGATCAAACACCTTTTAGGGCCTTTCTCAGAAGAAATATTGGCACTTGTGTAGTTTACATAGGAGGTAAGTATGAACACACAGAAGAATTTTTTCAAACTCTTATGAAATTTTGTGTTATATGGTCAATTCTTAGACGGTGATCACTAATATGACATCGATTCTAATTGCAGACCAGTATTTTTGGAAAAATTGAATTTTTTCCTCCTAATTTTGGATATTTTCAATGTTTTCATTTTTGTAGAAAGCTTCTTTTGGTCGGTCTTTGACTAGATAACCCTTGATGCTGGCTGCGGATCCACATTGATATCAAGCAAAAAAATAAGTCGTAAGCTAGAGCGAGGTTGCAGCTCGCTTAGCTCGCTCTACTCGCTGCAGTCCCATTAGCTCAGAATTATTTTCTGCCTGGTACCAACGTGAGTCCATATCTTCTATCTAAGCCTAAGCCTAGATATGAATTATGAACAGAACCAGATCTAGGCTTGAGCTTAGTAATTTGCGCTCATTTTGATACCAGGCAGTAAATAAGGCCGACTCCATGGGGTTATAGAGAGCAGAGCGAGCGAAGCGAGCTGCAGCTCAAGATTGCCTTAGGCTTATTTTTGCCTAATATATACCAACAACATTGCGTATTATTCTTAACAATGTATTGTACCTACGGGTTTGAATAAAACATTATTATTATTATTTTATGTGACTGCCAATAGGCCAAAAATACACTTTCTTTAGATATGAACCAGTCACAAACATTTAGAAGAAAATTTTAGCGATAGTATTTAGCATTAAAGTGTGTATTTTACAAAATTTTCTAGGGTAAGATTGAGGCGCCACTGCAGCCCCCCCCTGCCGTAAAATCTCGTTGTACATGTGCGACGAGATTTTAGGGAGAACGAAAAGGAGAAAGGGTTCGCCGAAATTAATTTGTCTGTTCTGTATGATTTAAGCGGTATAAATTGTGTTTAAAGAGCTAAAACGTCAAAATTTTCCAGCGCATGGCACTGCTGGTTATTGTTCCTTCTTTTTGTAAAGCTTCAGCATTGCGTTTAATAGCCTAAATCAGGCAAAACATCACAGAATATTAGTATTCAGGCGACAAAATGTTAAGGACTAGTAAAAGATTACTAAATTCCTTGGTGCTTTGCCCCTCTTATGATTTTCGGAGTCAATTAAAAGACCGTAAATTCTACATGAAAACAGTGAAAATTTCAAAAATTTTCGGCGTTTGGCGCTGATTAACATTTTTGTATTTCTGATTGTCAGAAACCCATAAATTAGCTAGGCTACACTACTAAACCCAGCCTATGGGAAACCGTAGCCGGTCACAGAGCCCGGATAAATGGGGAGTGTTGGTTCCCGTGGCGACGGAACCGTGAAATGAGCTGAGAACCCAATGGCAGTACAACAAATGGATAACGCAACAACAACTAGCGCACACGGCCGAACCGATGCGTTGGGGGTATCTGGGCTCCCTTCGAAAAATAAACTACCAGCAGCAGCGAACAAAATTTTCAATGCAAAGAAAATTATGAACATTGCCACCTGGAATATACGTTCAGGTAGCCAAACTGGTAAAATGGATTTACTGGCCGACGAACTCAACAAATTTGATATTGATTTAGCTACTATTACCGAAGCCAGACTCCCTAGTCAAGGGGAACGTACTGTTTTTACCTCTAGCCATTCAAATAGCTTTAACCTTTATTATTCCGGCGGCAAAAGCTTTAATCGAGGCGTAGCTTTTATGTTAAAATCTAGTCTGAAGAAATATGTTACCTGTTTCCAACCTATTTCGGATCGAATCGCAACCTTAGAATTTGCTGGCACTATTTTGACTGTCTTGATTGGAGTTTATGCCCCAACGGGAAATGAAGCGACGACGTTGATAAGGACTTGTTTTATGAAAATCTACAACAGACATTGGATTCATTTCAAGATGGAAATAATTTAATTATTCTTTGTGGGGACCTGAATGCGCAAACCGGCGTAAATCGTCTTGGATGGGAGAAAACTCTTGGCCCCTTTGGATGCGGCAGCCTCAATGACAACGGTCTGCGCCTACTATCATTTGCAAACTTCAATAGAATGGTAGTGTGCAACACGTGGTTTCAACACCCTATCAATCACAGGCACACCTGGTTTTCGAATAACAGAAGAGATAAAAGTATGCTTGACTACTTCCTGGTGCATAAGCGGTTCCACAGTGCTATCCATGATGTTCGGGCAATGCGCGGAGCTTCGATCGGATCAGATCACCACCTGGTCAGGGCCAAATTCCGATTGCATCTGAAGGCGCACAACAATATTCGCCCCCACAGCTACCCTCGATTACTCGCACTTATCCGACCCCAACAGTCAGGCCAAATTTCAACTTCTTTTACAAAATAAATTTTCCCCACTGTTAGCCAACAATGTTGATGAAAACTGGAACTCAACAAAAAACGCCATTATCTACTCACTTAATGAAATTTGTCCCAAAAAACGACGAAAAATAAAACCTTGGATCTCAGATGATACCCTAAAACTAGTTGAAGAACGCGCAAAAATCAAGAATATTAATCACAAGCTATACCTTTTCCTCAATAGACAAATTAAACGGCAGCTTAAGACGGATAAGGACGCTTGGTGGAATGTGAAAGCCCAAAGAAATGGAAATAGCCAGCAAGAACCATGATTCAGCGCTTACTTTACAGCATCCTGCAAAGTTGTAATGGAAAGTTTAAAGCAATGAGTTCAAACCTCAAAGATCACCATGGCAACCCCATCAAATCACTAACGGGTAAACTAGATAGATGGAAAGAACATTTTAGCCAATTGCTTAACCGCCCACACCCCACAAGCCTAGACAAAAGGCTGATGGAGAACGTGGATCTGAAATTTTCAAGCACAATTAATGATCATTCTCCAACTGAAGAGGAAATCAGAATATCAATAAGAAGACTCAAGAACCGGAAGGCACCAGGTGTGGACAACATCCCTGCTGAAGCTTTAAAAGCTGGAGGAGAGGCAATAGTCAAACAACTAAAAGGCGTATACTCGACCATCTGGAACAAAGGCACAGTGCCTCAAGACTTTAAGGACTCAATTATCGTACCAATTCACAAAAAGGGAGACCCAGCTACCTGCAAAAACTATAGAGGAATAAGCCTGTTAGCAACATCTGGAAAACTTCTGACCTCTATAATCCGATCCAGACTACTCAGTGTTAGAGAAACTAACTGCAGGGAAGAGCAGGCTGGTTTCAGGCCTGGAAGAGGTTGCACTGACCAAATATTCACACTTAGGCAACTAACCGAATCAGCGCCTACGCTGTAAAAAGGACACATTCTTGGTATTTGTGGATTTTGCATGCGCATTCGATAGCATAGACCATTCGTCCTTATGGTGCGCCCTCAAAAATGAATCAATCCCGCATGCCACACTTAGTATTCTCAAGGCCTTCTACGACGGTGGAATGAGCAGGGCAAAATATTTGGGAAATGTGTCCTCACCATTCTCAATTACCACTGGCGTTAAACAGGGATGCATTATTTCGCCTATGTTGTTCAACGTGACTATGGACTGGATTCTCAGAAAAACTTTTGACGACATGCCAGGTGTACAAGTCGGAGCTAATTGGTCTCTCACTGATTTAGTATACGCCGACGACATTGTATTTTTTGCCAAAACAGCTCAAGCCGCACAAAATACCTTGAATGCGTTACAAGTGAATGCCAACAAACTCGGCCTGACAATAAACAGCGAAAAAAACTAAATTTATTCTCACAGGCACACAACCGGCCATATTACAACTTGATGGCAAACCAATCGAAAGGGTGGATGCATTTGAATATTTGGGATCGGTTATTGATAGTGGACGAATAGTAGCAACTAGCAACATCAAAAACCGCATTGGGAATGCCATGTCAGCATTCACTTCACTAAAGAAGTGTTTGTGGAACCAAAAAGACGTTACCATCACAACAAAAATGAGAATTTTAATGCTTCCATCCGGACAATTTTGATGTACGGCTCTGAGTCGTGGACTCTGCTTAAAAGCGATATGCACATATTAGAACGTTTTCAACTTCAATGTCTTCGCAGCATTTTGCACATAAATCTACGAGACCGATGGGAGAATGGAGAATGAAACTGTGCTGCAAGTATGTAAAAACCAAACCAGTATCGAACTCTGCTTAAAGCGACAGCGGCTCAGGTGGTTTGGACATGTCTGCCGCATGAACAACACCCGACTACCCTATCAGTTAATTAACTCCAAGCGGCCCACGGGGTGGAAAATCTCTCGAGACGCCCCTAAGAAAACATGGTTGACACAAGTGGAACAAGATGTTCAGCCGCTCCACTTCTCAATCATTGATGCCCAACAAGCAGCCTTGAACCGCGATCAATGGCGTGCTGTAATCCGTGATACACTGCCTTTGGCCGCCACAGCTCAACGGTCGTTGCCCTACCAACGTCATTGAAGCTTATGGTGTTTAAGTCAAGTAAGTCAAGTCAACACTACTAAAGGTCGAAAAACTCAGTTTTATTATAGGTACATAACGTTACTAACATTCAATGCAAAATTAGTCTTAAAAAATGTTTTTGTGTATGCCCCCGAACCAAAACCCTGGCTACTCCTCTGATTGAAGCGTTGTAAAGAAGATGAATGCACATATAAAGTTGACAAGTATATGAGAATGAGTTGGTGGGCAGAAGTAAGGCAAATGGATTTAAATAGAATCACAGGCTAGCAAATTCATAAGAAATACGGACAACAGCTGAAATAGTAAAGGTTTAAAATATTAACAATAATTATTTGAGGCCCGGTTGAGGCCCGGTTGAGAGCCCGGTGGTTTTCAGCTGGGCCCGGGCCCGGGCCCCGGCCTGCTATGACCGGCTGGGCCCAGTCCGGGCCCGGGTACCCGGTCAATCACTGGCTACACTACTAAAGGTCGAAAAACTCAATTTTATCATAGGTACATAATGTTACTAACATTCAGTGCAAAATTAGTATTAAAAAATTTTTTTGTGTATGCCCACGTACCAAAATCTTGGCTACGCCTCTGATTGAAGCGTTGTATAGAAGATGAATGCACATATGAAGTTGACAAGTATATGATAATGAGCAGGTGGGCAGAAGTAAGGCAAATGGATTTAAATAGAATCAAGGGCTAGCAAATTTGTAAGAAATACGGACAACAGCTGAGATAGTAAACGTCTAAAATATTAACCATAATTATTTGAGGCCCGGTTGAGGCCTGTGATTTTAAGCTGGGCCCAGGCCTGCTATGGCCGGCCGGGCCTGGTCTGGGCCGGGTACCCGATCGATCACTGGTAACATTTTTTCCCAGCAATTTGGTTGACATTAGGTATAGACCAGACCCAAGACTTTTTCCACTTTTTCCAGCCTTTTTCAATGTTTTTTGGGAGGTCTAAAAACGTTAAAAATAGAGCGCCTGTGTTTAAAAATCAGTGTTTTTTAAGTAGAAAATCCTATGTACACATATAATAGCGGTGCTTGATACACTTTTTGTACAAAAATTTCGGCTTAATTCTAGAATGGATAGAAATAATCGAATTTAAAATTAATGGGGATTCATCGAAAGATTATCAGTTGTGAGAAAGATATTCAAAAGAAATCCTCAACGGAAAGCATTTAGAAGGGGAGAAATTCAATTATAAATTTTTAAAGTGATAGAAGCACAAAGCATGAGAAGGCGACTGCTGTAAATGGCGCATTGATTGATCTAATGTATACTGATGGAAGCAAGATGCATTCATTTGTTTGTATGTAGGTACGCAATGTTTAGGGAAGGTGACTGCGAAAATTGTCGCAATGATTGATCAAATTGTCTGTGTGTGCATAGGTATGTAAGTGGTATGTACATTCATTAGCAAAGGTGACAGCAATAATGCTGATGATTGATGACTCAATTATGAAGGAAAGGACAACAGGTTTATTCGTACATACATGCACACAATGAACATTTATGAAGTATGTACGTGACTATCCACAATCATAGGTGCACAAGGTCAGGGTCGGCAGGGGGGTTGAAATGCCAAAAATCTAAAACAGTAAATTTAACGTTCACGATTTTTGCTGTTTTAATGATCAAAATGGTCAAAATAGCCTATAAAACGTTTTTTCGTCTTAATAACACATTTTAAAAAGCATTTTTAGTCCATTTTGACTGCATTATACCACTTTTACACTAAAAAATGCAAAAATTTATCAATTCCAGGCGCTTTTTGGTTAAAAAGTACTTAAAAGTACTAATCTGGCGCAAGGCGCCGGAAAAATTTTGACATTTTTACTGATTTTGATGTCAAAAATGATGCAGAACAAGACCTGTTTGCTCAAAATTGCCGGACAGTACCGGTCTAGCTGACCCCTCAGGGGTAATACCCCCCTCACCCCCTACGTGCATGTGTGTCCACAATCCATTTATTGGTTTCTATGTATAGCTTGAACGAATGAATACACTGCGACCGGTCGATATAAGTTTACATGAATGTATTATAAAAGAATGTAAGTTAGGCGCATTTACTGCTGCCTTGATAGAACACTCTGTTTCTACTGCATTGGATAAAAGGTGTGCTTAACATCACAGGCAGGTGATCTGTGGAGCACATCTGACTGAACAATACTTTACGTAGTGTAGGGTGTTAGATTAGTAATATTTTGCTCATGTGGAAGTCGACGTAGCTTTTCTATGCAAATTTTTTTAATCATGAGCGATTTACGTAATAGGCGCTTGTTTGAATGCGAGAATTGTTTATTATGGTTGGTGTCAGTAACATTATGATCACGTGGAAATTGACGTTGCTTTTCTATGCAATTTTTTCAATCATATGAGTGATTTACGTTGTTCCGGACACTAGAATAGCTTATTCCGGTTGTTTACGCTCTACCGTGCTGCTGTGTGATACTCATTTTGTATATTGAATTATTGTGATCAAGGTTGTTTATGCTTTGCAGTTGCTGCGTTCTAAGCATGTACGTTAATCTTACAGAAATTAAAGAACTATCCGACAATGCGGTGAAACTCTGACAATTGGTACAAGATTGACAATAAGTACCGAAGGGGCTGGATTAAAAATCTGATAGGTGTGGCGGAGCATTGAGATTGGCCGTATTGACAGTGGCAATTTTACGGAAATCAGATTTCCTTTTGATGAGGCACATTTTTCGAATGCTCGAAACTATTGATATACGAAATTTTATCCAGCAACTGCTGAAAGGCATACAACTGTCTAGATTAGCACGGACATCAACAAATAAAAGAAAGCGATAATTTTGACTTCAGTAATTATAATAATTAAGTCATGCATTGCAACCCATCCAGTGATCAATCTTTTTTGTTAGTGTTGGTTAGAAAGGGAAGGATTACGTATATTCTGACAAATAAGTGTGCTAGCGTCATTTTCTCCCAATGTATCTACCAATCTGAAGATGCACAGAGCCCAAAGATAATTTTGATCAAGGTGAGAATAGCGATTTTATGCGAATTGGCTAAAGTCAAGAATATGGTACTTTTAAAAAGGAGCAAAACGGATATGAAATGCCAAAATTTTTGTGCCAAACTGGTAGAACATGATAAATTGAAGCGCGGAAAAAAAATTTGGTGAAAATCTGAGCCATACTTGCAAAGTTGCAGGCAACTGTCAATTTGAGTATTGGGTGGGACGATTAAACGGCTCAATCCAAGGACTTACACATTTGTCAGAAATAAATAATATGGGCTGAAATTATGGAAGGAAGCATAGCAAAGAAGGAGAAGAAAGAAAAAGGCGCGGAGAGCTGTTTGAAATTCTAAAAAACTTTTGAAAAAATTTTCATTTTTTCGCATGTTTTTTCAGGTTTACTTGATCAGATATAGGAAAATCTAAGTTTTTGCTTCTAATATACTTAGGCTTAGGCTTAGTATATCTAAAAAGGTGTTTCAAGCTGCTTAGGTCAGAGGTCGCTCCCGTTCAGGTCAATTTATAGATGCTTAGGTCGATGTATAGATACTTAAGTCGATGTATAGATGCTTAGGTAGATGTATAGATGCTTAGGTTGATGTATAGATGTTTATATCAACGTAAATTGGGTATCTACATGTGATTCTGCATCCAGCTGTTTGAATCTTCAAATACTTAGGTCAAGTAGATGCTTGTGTAGGTCAAGAAGGAGTGGATTTTGTTATTACTGAGTTTGCGAATCAGTGAACAGCGAGCAGAGAAGCAGTAGAGGTGGATGAAATAAGGAAGAAGAGTAAAGACCGAGCAGTGGAAAAGAAACCGGAACGCTCAAGCTGCAAAGCTGATGGAAATATGACAGAGCAAAGGGAAGCAGAATAATTGAAAGAGTGAAGCAATCCTGAACCGATAAACAGATGTCAAAGCATCACTTAGTCATGTGATAAGTTTATTTGGTATAATAAAGATATAGGCGGATGTGTTTGACCCCTTGTAACTCATTAAACTGTAGAATATGACGAGAACCGCATTAGTGTAAAGGAGTTCAAATGGTAGGTACATAAACATTATGGTAGGTATGTAAATATTAATGTGGGACATATAAAGTTTAATGAAACAGACTATGTGTAACTCATTATACTGTAGAATATCACGTAACAGCTGCAAGACATGAAACAAACAAAATAAGTTGGTTTTTTATTGGTAGGTATATAAACCTTAATGTGGGATGTAGAAGGTTCAATGAAACAGACTATGTGTAACTCATTATACTGTAGAATATCACGTAACAGCTGCAAGACATGAAACAAACAAAATAAGTTAGTTTTTCATATTTCTGTTGTTAGTTAAGCTTATTTCTGTTGTTAGTTAAGCTTATTTCTGTTGTTAGTTAAGCCTTACCAAAAATGATCAAGTACCTTCCTTTAAGAAAATCATCTATTCACAAAAATTACTGTATCACATAAATCGGAAGACTTGCTATATTCACTGTGGGCTATGGTCTGATTGGATAAGATTTAAGAGGCTGTCATGGGATTGGTAGGGAAGAGCGCTAAATTTAGTTTTTTCACTGACTTCTGCAGAATCCGTCATCAGTGAATCAAACTGATTTGCGCTAAATTTTCTAGCAACACAGGAAAAACGTACGTACTGACGGGTGAATATCTAAGGAATCGCTATGTGGTTGGCACATGTATCAGTGAAGAAGCGGAAGACACTGACGGCCAGGACGAGTTTGAGTGTGCTTTTGCCAGCATGCATTCTTTGAGAATTCGAGTATACCCATATAGAAAGTCATTGGATTCGTCAATTTCGGCTGATACCACTAATTCTGCTGCCCCTTAACTATATCATATTTTCAACAGATTAGCAGCTAGAACGTCCCGGTTTTTTTATCTGCGCCCAAAAATCTATACTACTACGGATTTTCACTCATCTTGATGCTCCAATCGCACTTCGCGAATTGATAACTGTGACAAAGGCCCGACGAACTGGAGGATTAAAATAGTGAGTGGTGTAAACAACATGTTTTCTAATCATTAAGTTGAGCTTAGCATCTGGCTTAGGCTTAGGCTTAGTTATGTGCCTTCAAATTAGTGCCAAGGGATGATGTAAGCCTGAGTCAGATGGGGCGAAAATTGCGGAGTGAGCGAAGCAATTATTGCCCCATCTTTGGTTTAGGCTTAGATCATCCCCTGACACCAATCTGAAACCTCAAACAGCACATTTTGGGCTTCTAATCATCAGGAGCACCACTATGAACCCAAGACATGCCATGAATCAAGTTTGCAATATGCAGATTAGCCTAATTTGCATACTATGCAAATCAGGCTAATTTGCATATGAAAACCTGGTTTCCGCGGCCAGTTTCGGGTTTCTAGCGATGCTCGCAATGATTAGAAACCCGAAAAATCATGTTTTGTAAGAAATTGAAAAATCAGTAATTACGAAATTTTTCCTCGAGAAGAGGCTAATTAACGAAACCCATAGCTTTTGTAATATTGATCATAGACGGATGAATATTTTTTCTGCGCTTCCTTTTAACGTCTTCTAAGTACTGAGCAAAAAAATCCGCTCTTCTGAACTTTATTTCATAGTATCCTGAAAGTACCATATTTTTAACTTATTCCTGCGAATTCAAGTAGGATTCTTTATAGTGATCGACCAGAGCGGCCAAAATGGCCGGAGCCGGAGATCCGGCCGGAGCCGGATTGGACCATGTTGCTCCGGCCGGAGCCGGAGGCTGGAGCCGGAGGCCGGAGCCGGAGAAATATAATTTTACACGTGCGGATAGATAGGACATCTTTGTGACAAAGACCTAGACCATAGTGCACATGCATCTTAACTGCATATCAGCTAGCTAGCTATATGAAATACAGGGGCGGATTTAAGGGGGACGGCGGGGGGGGGGGCGGCCGCCCCTCCATTGGCCAAAAATATTTGGCGAGATAAAGAATGCAGGGGCGGATTTAAGGGGAGGGCGGAGGGTGGCCGCCCCCCAGCTTGGCCAAAAATATTTGGCGAGATAAAGAATGGATATGCAATTTGCAATGATTTTTGGCCGTCAGTGACCATAATTTCTCAAAATTTTTCTGGCGCTATGCGTCGGATGATATGTACCTATTAGTGAGATTTATTTACTTTCTTGGCGACCTGGAAGCCATTATCTGTTCATGTAGGTTTCAAAACAATTTTTACAGCAGAAACAGCTATTTTTGCATAGTTTTCTTCTATTTTCGATTAAAAATTTCGATCTTTCGCATCAAATGCTATAAATACAACAAATCTAGCAGCAAATCATGCTTCTAGACACGATTTTTTTTCGTATTCGGCAAAAATTTTTCCCGATGTACAAAGATTTTTTGGGACTGTCTTTGTACATGTACAAAGATTTTTGGGAAGACAGAAATTGCTTTCGGCGCTGCGCGCCGAAATGAGTGATTGTGTGTTCTATATATCTTTATAATGACAGAGATTGCATTTCAAAAGAAAAAATGTCAAATTTTTCAGCGATTCGCGCCGTTTTACGATTCTCAGTGATTTTTGCCTCTAAGAGACCCAGAAATTACCTAAAACACACTACCAAAATTCGAACAACTCTGTTTTTACCACACTAAAATCGCTACTGTACCATATAATAGTACCTACAAATTTGTGTGTGCAAAATGTACAAAGACATTTGGGGACGATCTTTGTACATGTATGTACAAACGGACCTTGTACAAAAAACACTGACTGCTTTTAGACGTCTATCCGCCTTGATTTCTCAAGTTTTCCAGCGCTTCGCGCCAGATTTTTATAAAGTCAAAGAAATTTAATGATTTTCTCGCACAAAATTGTCGAAAATTTCAAAATTTTTTAGGAAAAATATTGGATTAAACGTGATTTTATGTGAAAGTTTACAATGTAGAACACCAAAAAAACGCTATTTCGCGCGTTAAGGGCAAATTTTTGTACCTTTTTTTGACTGTTTTAAGAAAAGTTGGGATACCGTTCTCCCTCAGGAGAATCCTAAAGAATGGATATGCAATTTGCAATGATTTCTGGCCGTCAGTGACCATAATTTCTCAAATTTTTCGGCGCTACGCGCCGGATGATACCTATTAATGGCAGTTATTTACTTTTTTGGCGACCTAGAAGCACGGTTTTTTTATGTTCGGGAAAGATTTTTCCCGATGTACAAAGTCTTTTCGGAGCCGTCTTTGTACATCTACATAGATTTTCGGCAAGACAAAAACTGCTAAAAAGGTCTAAAATTCGCATCAAGCAATAAATCATGTTTCTTGACATCTATCGCTTTAATTTCACAAATTTTCCGGCGCTTCGCGTCAGGTTTTTGTTGAAGTCAAAGAAATTTAATGATTTTTTTCACACAAAATTGTCTAAAATTTTAAAATTTTAAGAAATAATATTATTGCGTCAAAGTAATTTTATGTGAAGCTATGTCACGCTTTGAGGGCAAATTTTTGGACCTATTTCGGCTCTTTTTGGAAAAGTAGGGATACCGCCCCCCTTAGGAAAATTCTAGATCCGCAACTGGTAAAATAGACAGGTACATTCAACAAAATTTTATTCAATGCTTTTATTAAGAAAAAAGCTGTCGTCTCCTTAGCCTGCCCTAAATAAAGCGTCAATAGGCAATATTTGATGTTAAAGCATGATTGTGTGTGACCGTATATACATAGGTACGTTACATACTATATTATGTTCAGTGAACCGCGAATATGACGTACAGAATGGACAGTAACATTATCTGGAAAATCAGTATAGCATGTGCAGTGCAGGCCAGACTGCATCTTATGCTACCCTACGACTTCCAGTGTTAACAGGAATTTACTGCAGTGATTTTCACAATTTTTGTTTTATTTTCATTTTCGTTCATTTCCTAAAAATAAATATTTTACGATTGTGGTGGTGATAGACACTTTATTTGGTGTTATTTCCTTTTTCTGCTATTATTGTGCTCTGACTAAATTTAATAAGCATAATGTCAGCAATTAGTACGTTCGGTCACTATGCAAAAAAACGAAAAAATTCTCTGGCCTCCGGCCGATTTTTGAATTGTCCTCCGGCCGGAGCACCGGAGTGGAAAAAATGGCCGGATTTGCCGGAGGCCGGAGCGGATCTCCGGTCGATCACTAATTGTTTAATATAAAAATTGAAAAACAGACGGAAATGAAATTTGTATTTAATCATAATATTACCCGTTGCATTAATAGATTTAAATTAGTCATACCTGTGCTTCGTCTAATTTAGAAAAGTTTGATTTCTTTTACAAATACATCGCAGTTTGGAACGATCTTCCTGACTTCATTGTTTCTTCCCTAACCTAAACATATTTAAATCTAGATTAGCAAACTTTGATTTATCTAGATATCTTGTGGGGCGCGCGTAAAACTTGTCATTCCATTGACTCGCATGTCCCTTTACTAATTCGTAATTGCATTTTATATATCTTGTCATTTTGTATTTTAACTGTTGGTATTAGTAATAAAATTTTCTTTGTTTAATATAAAAATTGAAAACAGACGGAAATGAAAAATAGAAAATAAAATTTTTTGAAATTTTTTTTCAATCAAAGGCTTTTCCGTCTGTTTTTTCAACTTTTATGTTAAAGATACCTGCTTGAAATCGCATAAAAACGCTATTTTTTAAATTGGAAAATGGATGTATTCTAGAATTCGCCAAAAAATTTCGCGCTATACTAGAAATATCACGATCAGTATACGTTCTTTCTGTAAAAACTTGAATTTTCTTCCCTCAGTAAAGCATTTTAGCCGAATCTGAAGTCGCTTTTGACAATAAAAACTATAATTATCAAAATGGCGCGAAGCGATAGAAAATTTTGATATTTTAGCTCTCTAAAATGCATTTTTTGCATAACAAAAAACTAACCAAATCCGCGCAGAAGATAAGGGTTTCCAATCGTAGTGAACTTCTAGACCAGGTTGTAGATAAAAATGCTGCAATTAGTGCGGCGCGGCTTAATGATTAATAACAAGTAAGAATTAAATCAATTTTTTTAAGTTTTACCTCTCTAAAACGCATTCTAACATTACAAAAATTTTCCACAAATGCCAAGCAAGCCCAGAAATTTTTTCCATTTCCCTACATTTTGGTTGACAAATAGACCAAAAGGCGGAAAAAACGGTGAGAATTAGAGTTCGGCAGACTATATCTGTTGAAGCACAGTATGTGGCATATCTCGCGTTTTATGAGTAGTAGGAACATCATGCTAATTTTTATTAATTATATTTTCAATATTTTTATTATATCTCGGTTTACAAAATTCAATAGCGACTTCTATAACAATGGTCAATGTATTATTTATGCAATAATATGTCATCATTATATACATTCACACACGTGTTTATTATTGTCTGATTATTAGGCGCTCCTGTTCCACGAAAATTATCGCGTCAATGTAATCAATTTTCAGCGCACGGTGAAAGTATAGTTTGTTTTTGAATTTTTATAGAATGAAAAAATTAGCTTTGCCATAGATACGATAATTTTTGTTCAATGTTCAATCATGCATACTTGCATAATGCCTATTTCACGAAACCTTGAAAATCCAATTTTCACGGCATCTACAGTCTGTTTCCATTTATCCGGAGAGCTTCTTCGGCAAATCTTTTCCGAGGATACAGTAACTAAGAGGTTTTTCAATGAAATTTCTTACGGCATAATTCATTCTCGTGTTCTAGCAGATCACGCGACATGCAGATGGAATTCGCGCATTTAGCTTATCATGAATTGATCGTTAAACACAATAGGCTAGCATTTTGAACATCGCCGAAAACTTCCGCTTAGTGTAGTGGTAGAACGTCTGCTTCTTGTCGTCGATGCAAAACGGGTTCGATTCCTGCTGCATGATTTAGCGCACCTACTCTAGTACGTCACAGCACTGTTTATATGCTTGAATTAAGTTTATAGGGACGGTTTAGTTCATTAAAAACGAAAGAATGACGGCCGCTCGTCCCACTCGACTTTTCTGTCGAGTTACAGTAAATCACTTATTCAGGCATACTGTAGCCTTCAAAAAAATTATCTGAAAACGCTCTCGAATGGATGAAACGGACTAAACAAATTTGGCTTCAACCAGTCTAATCTAGTGAATTTTGCTTATAGCTCTATAACGGATTTAAATTGACTTAAAATTGATCATCAAAGACATGGTTTCCGGAAAACGGACCATTCTACTTTCGGCACGAACTACAAATAAAATTGGTTTTTAAGCATTCTCGCATAAAAAAGTTTAGCTACACAGTAAACACACGCAGTAGTTTGTTGTACATGAAATCATGATTTGCGCTATCGATTTAAATTAGCTACAAAAATTTTTTATCCATACTTTGCGAAATTGAATACATAGTTTTAATTACGAAAGTTGCCTATGTAATTGAGAAGTCTAAAAACTGGGCAGATCCGAAGACCCGCCACTGGCCAGTGTTCGGTCGCTTGAGCGAGCCGAACCAGTGTTTAATTACCCAAAAAAATTGCGCAATTCTAATCCGGAGATGAAATGTCATCACGACGGGTTAAAGCGCAAAAAGGCGCAAAAGCTATAAATAGCCCATCCGAACAGCGAAACGAGCAGACGGGAAAACACATCCGAATCAGCGAAACAAGCTGACGGGAAAGCTATAGCAGCGCATGAGTTTGATGAGTGTGCATGTGCACTGCACTTACACCTATACCTATGTATCACACGTAAAAACAGACTGGTTTACACGACACAATTGAATATTATGCCTTAGATTATGTGAATTGTTTGACATGTTTTAAATACATTCATACATAGAAAGATACTACGAGATTAAACATTTCTGGCCGCTGGTAGGGGACCCCGTTTGCCAAAAAATATTTGGCGAGATAAAGAATAGATATGCAATTTGCAATGATTTTTGGCCGTCAGTGACCATAAGTTCTCAAGTTTCCGGCGCTGTGCACCGGATGATACCTATTAATGACATTTATTTACTTTCTTAGCGACATGGAAGCACGGTTTTTTGTATTCGGCAAAGATTATTCCCGATGTACAAAGACTTTTTGGGACCGTCTTAGTACATGTACAAAGATTTTTTGGAAGACAAAAACTGCAAAAAAAGGTCTGAATTTCGCAAAATTTTCGGCGCTTCGCGCTGAAATGAGTAATTGTGTGTCATATATATCTTTATAATAGCAGAAATCGCATTTCGGAAGGAAAATGTCAAATTTTTCGGCGCTTCGTGCAGTCTTTAAACGATTCTTAATGATTTTTGCCCTCATAAAGCCAGGAATTAGCCAAAATACACAACCAAAGGTCGAACAACTCTGTTTTTACCACACTAAAGTCGCTACCATACTATATCATAGTACCCAAAAATTAGTGTGTACAAAATGAACAAAGACTTTTAGGGACCATCTTAGTAGTAACTAGCGGCATTCTGGGGGTATATGATGAAGAATGCTTGCTAAGTGCATATGCATTAAATACGAGAATAAGCCGTATTATGATCCTAACAAGCGAAGCAAGGTGACGTCATTAAACCCCCGGAGTCGCGCGTGTTACCACGGTACCTATATTTATCGGCTATGCACCCCTTCCCTCCCCAACTTTGCATATCCAGAGGGCCTGACGTCCATAAATCCGACCCTGGATCAGGATTATGGGATAAATCAATTGTGTTGCATTGTGCTAAAATTATGTACATACGTACACGTTTAATGACCACTAAGCTATGCGCCCCTTCCCGCCCCAAAATTTGAATATCCAAAGGGCCTGGCGTACCTAAATCCGCCCCGGATCAGGATTATAGGATAAATCAATTGTGTTGCATTGTGCTAGAATTATGTGCATACATGTTTAATCGTACCAATAAATAAACTAACTTGCAAGTTTTAGGTCGCATTCTGCTAATATTATGTATGCATGATGTTTACGACCACACCTTGGCTTGGGGGTATGGGGGTATGCACCTCCCGAGAAACCAAAATACCCCCCCCAGAAATCAAAATACCCCCCAGAATTCAATTTTTGAAAATTTTTTTCGTTTTTTTCGCAAGTTTTTGATGCCAATGGATAGTGCTTGATGAGAAACGTCGAAAAATGGTGTTTTACGCCATACCACCATTTTTAAGGCCATTTTTTGACCTTTGAAAAATCTTGCACCCCCCCCCCAAAATTTTCTTGCTGCCCACTATGCTTACGACTAATTATACGCGTGACCCCCAATTTGATTGAAAATTAAATCGTCACAGCACATATAACAATATAAAATCATGGGCGTGGAAATTGAACCCCCAAAAAATCGGTAGACTTTAAGAACGTGCGAAAAAATTATCCTAAGGTGGTTAGAAAGAACAGATAGCACAAAATCTAAAAATTTTTTATTTTTTTTACATTCAAGAAAATATAGGTAGTTTGCATACTAGTTCAGAAAGAAGTTGTACAAATTATTAAATTAATAGTGCGTCCTCGAGAAAAATTGAATTAAGTAAAATCTCAATTACAATGGATAGGAACGCGTTAAATAACGCCAGATATCTAAGAGAAAACTGCAGTTCACGGATTTAATTATTTATTTCATTGCGTGGGATATTGTTGACGATTTTTATGAAGTAGAAACGCTAAATATGCACGCATTTAATATCTAAATATCTAAATTTTTAGTCTCACTGCATTTAAATATATTTTTTGGTTCGTTACTCTTCGTACATAAAAAGAAGTAGAAATCAGCGAAAAATAACAATATACCTAAATTTAAAAATTACTATTCATCGCCTCGCTAAAATATACGAGTTTAGGATTCACTACACACTACTTATTAAGCAACAGCAAATCTGATTTAATTTTTTAAAAGCCATGCCGGATGTCATAGGGATTTCTGCGTCAGAATCGCTAGAATCAAAACTTTGCGCGTTTTCATGCGATGGGGATCGTCGAATGTACTATTAATCGCAATATTTTCGAAGATATTTTCGATTGGATCGAGTAACGTTAAGTTATCGTCAAGAGACTCTAATGGCCCGACTAAAATTTGCATTTGTTTGAGAAAAAATCTTTAAAACTCGCAAAATTCAGCTTGCATATTTGATTATTGTTTTTAGAAAAATTGTATTGATGTAAAAAATTTACAATTTATAAAACTGAACTCGCTATAACCTTCTTATGTAATCTTTTACATAAACTGTTTTTCACGCACAATATAGCATTTAATATAAAAAAATTTAGGAATGCATACGATAGCAAGTTTTAAGGTCCGAATTTCGTAAAATGATAAAAAGTATCTTATGCTTCAAATTCTATAATTTATGCTTATGTTTTCATATTTAATCATAAATATCACGTACTTTTATTTATTTCTGGCACATTTTCTCGCAATTCAGCGCGCAATTTTTTATCCTCGTTATGTAGAGTCAGCAACGTTCTCTTATAGGGCACCGGCGCAACAGCTCATTGAAATAAATTTTATTAAATTTACGTGCAAATAGATATGTACATGTATATTTTGAAAGCATAATCAATTCATTTAATTTTTATAATATTTAGTATATATTATTTATTTATTTAAAAAATTATAAATTAGCGTTATAAAACATTTATTTATTTTATCAATAAATATATACCTGAAGCGTATCAAGTACCTTCAATACAAAAAAACATAAAAGTGCGTAAAAAATTTATGCTACCAAAACACGAAAATAAAAAAGTATAAAATTTAAGTGTTTTTCGAAGCTGATAGTTTTCCTTACCTCCCAGTTTTTTGATGGCCTCCATGATTTCGCCTCATTGGCGCTGCCACTCCTGAGATTGTTCAGGCATAAACACAATTTCACGTCCTTTGTCCGAGTTTTTCAGGGATAAAATTTTTTTATCAAGTATTCCTGCTTTGACCGAGACAATCAGACCGTACGTCAGGTCAATGGAGTCTAACCAAAAGTTAAATAACAGGGCACTCGAAATCAATGGCGAAGCGTCCACCAAATTCTGATACTGCCGGCCGACTCATTAGATTGACCCGTTGGGTATAAGGTTAATCTCGTACCGTATTTCTTGCATATCCTGAAGGTAATATTCGTGAAATCGTTCCAAGTAGACACCAAGCAGTAAACGTTATTCCCGAGATCAAAATCATAGCGCTAATTCTGAGGCTCGTTCATATTCGAATAGTACCAGAAAAAGAAGCATCAAGCGGAGCAGTAAGGCAAAATGGAAGTTAAATTGAATAACATACAACTTTTTTCTGTTTACTCAAAAAGCGTAAAAATGGAGCTAGGGTAAGGGAATGCGCGCTACATAAAATAAGATAGATAAGAAGATCGAAAGAAACTAATGTAATTGCGAAAAAAATAAAGTGTTCATTAGTTTCTTCAAAAGCATTGATGCCTCATCGTTTTCCAAAACTACAACGGTTGCCTCACGATTTTGAGTCAACACTCAACATGACCTTGTTTATAAAATATGAAAACTGTCTAATATGAGCTAAATGTTGACGCATTATTAGCTGTTTCATTATCTCTTTATTTAGTAGATAAGAAATAATGTATCAATGCCTGTAAGTGTTTCGTTCACTATAGCAATACAAATAAGCGATGGTAGCTATATTTGCAGAAAAATGATGAGTAAAAAATTGCGTGCATTTATACAAGCGATAAAATGCAGATCTAAACCGATACGAGCTATATCTAGCACTGCATTTTTCTCGAAGGATTATCAAGGCCTGTTAAGAAAACAGTATATTCTTTGGTAGAATTCCCAATCGCCTTAAGCTAAGCATTTTAACAACAAAATTTGAGGAAGACGAATTTTTACTAATAACTTTGTCATTGAAAGATGTAGTATGCTCTTCAGCAGGGGGGCCGTCAATATAATAAAAATAAACAGAATACGAATTAAGGCAATTAATACAAAGAAATTGTGAATGTCATGCTGGGAAAGTAGTAAATAGGGCATAAGTTTTGTTCAAAATAATGCCTGTTCATTAATTCATCAAGAGGCGCGTAAGCATACCAGGGCAGCGATCAAATTCTGGGGGGGTTCCGCTAAAGGCATAAGAAAATACAAAAATAACTGCCTGCACAGTGCACCGCCCAACTACCAAGTGTGCGTAAGTGTGCAGTTCCACTGTGCAACACAGTGTGGTTTAATAATCGCACATTGTGGCACATTAGTACAAAAAGTGGATGCAAAGAAGATGTATTCTCTGGAGCTGTACCAGGGCTGAGAAACTATTATCACTTTAAGAATGTTATCTTTTTCATGTGAATAATCTTAAGTTCATTATCATAATATTGTCACATCCTCCACCTAGGTTTTTTTACTTTACACAGTAAAGTGAATGGTACATACGATCGTGCAATCAGCCATACATTTCATAGACGCAGGTATAACACCTTTTGACAATTTATCCTGTCAATCGAAAATCTTTAGCTTTCAATATCTTTTTACGTTGTAGTCTTGGACTGACGTTGTTTCTCTACTGTTTGGAATTTCAATCGTATCTTCATTATCTTCTTGCCTTCTTGTAATTCATCAGACAGGATATCAACATTTTTACTCATAAGCTTCTTGAATAGATGCTTTCGAGAATTCCACACCATCTTTATTGCTTCAGTACCCAAAAAGTTCAGCTTTATCAGTAAAAATGTTGATATCCTGTCTGATGAATTAAAGATAGGAAAGAATTACAAGAAAGGCAAGAAGATAATGAAGATACGAGTGAAATTCCAAACAGTCGAGAAACAACGTCGTCAGTCCAAGACTACAACGATATGCTAAAAAGATATTGAAAGCTAAAGATTTTCGATTGACAGGATAAGTTATCAAAAGGTGTTATACCTGCGTCTATGAAATGTATGGTTGATTGCACGATCGTATGTACCATCCACTTATCTGTGTAACGTTCCATTACTTAGCTGAAAAGTAAAAAAACCTAGGTGGAGAAAGTGACAATGTCATTATAATGAACTTAAGATTATTCACTTGAAAAAGATAACATTCTTAAAGTGATAATAGTTTCTAGCCTCGGTACAGCTCCAGAGAATACATCTTCTTTGCATCCACTTTTGCACTAATGTGCCACAATGTGCGATTATTAAACCGCACTGTGTTGCGCAGTGTACTGCACACTTACGCACACTTGGTGGAAGTTGGGCGGTGCACCGTGCGGGCAGTTATTTTTTTGTATTTTCTTATGCCTTAAGCGGAACCCCCAGAATTTGATCGCTGCCCTCGTATGCTTACGCGCCTCTAATGAATTAGTGAACGTGCATTATTTTGAATAAAAATTATGCCCTATTTACTACTTTCCCAGCATGACATTCACAATTTCTTTGTATCAATTGCCTTAATTCGTACTTTGTTTATTTTTATTATATTGACGACCCCCTTCTGAAGAGCATACTACATCTTCCAATGACAAAGTTATTAGTAAAATTCGTCTTCCTCAAATTTTGTTGTTAAAACGCTTAGCTTAAGGCGATTGGGAATTTCACCAAAGAATTTACTGTTTCCTTAACAGGCCTTGATAATCCTTTGAGAAAAATGCAGTGCTAGATATACATAGCTCATATCGGTTTAGATCTGCATTTTATCGCTTGTATAAATGCATGCAATTTTTAATTCATCATTTTTTCTGCAAATATAGCTACCATCGCTTATTTGTGCTGCTATCGTGAACGAAACAAATGCAGGCATTGATACATTATTTCATATCTACTAAATAAAGAGATCATGAAACAGCTAATAATGCGTCAACGTCTAGCTCATATTAGGCAGATTTCATATTTTATAAACAAGGTCATCTTGACTCAAAATCGTGAGGCAATCGTTGTAATTTTGGAAAACGATGAGGCATCAATGCTTTTGAAGAAACTAATGAACACTTTAATTTTTTTCGAAATTACGTCAGTTTCTTTCGATCTTCTTATCTGTCTTATTTCATGTAGTGCGCATTCCATGACCCTAGCTCCGTTTTTTACGCTTTTTGAGTAAACAGAAAAAAGTTTTATGTTATTCAATTTTTAACTTGCATTACTGCTCCGCTTGATGTTTTTTTCTGGTACTATTCGAATATGAACGAGCCTCGGAGTAAGCGCTATGATTTTGATCTCGGGAATAACGTTTACTGCTGTTGTCTACTTGGAACGATTTCACGAATATTAGCTTCAGGATATTCAAGAAATACGGTACGAGATTAACCTTATACCCAACGGGTCAATCTAATGAGTCGGCCGGCAGTATCTGAATTTGGTGGACGCTTCGCCGTGGATTTCGAGTGCCCCGTTATTCAATTTTTGGTTAGACACCATCGACCTGACGCACGCGTCCGATAATCTTCGCCAAAAACAGAGAATACTTGATAAAAAAATCGGTTCCTGAAAAAATCGGACAAAGGACGTGAAACCGTGTTGACGCCTGAACAATTTCACGAGTGGCAGCGCCAACGAGGCGAAATCGTGGAGGCCATCGAAAAACTGGGAGGTAATGGAAAACTTTTAGCTTCGAAAACACTTATATTTAATACTTTTTTATTTTCGTGTTTTAGTAGCATAAATTTTTTACGCACTTTTATGTTTATTTGCATTGGAGGTATTCGGTACGCTTCAGGTATATATTTATTGATAAAATATATCAAATAAAAACGATTTTGCTTTGAAAATATACAAGTACATATGTATTTGCTCGTAAATTTGATAATACTAATTTCAATGAGCTGTTGCGCTGGTGCCCCATAAGAGAACGTTGCCGACTCTACATAGCGCAGATAAAAAATTGCGCGCTGAATTGCGAGAAAATTTGTTAGAAATAAATAAAAGTACTTGATTTATATGATTAAATATGAAAACATAAGCATAAATTATAGAATTTGAAGCATTAAATACTTTTTATCATTTTTACGAAATTCGGACCCTAAAACTTGCTATCGTATGTATTCATAATTTTTTTATATTAAATGCTATAGTGTACGTGAAAAAACAGTGTATGTATAAGATTACATAAGAAGGTTTTAGCGAGTTCAGTTTTATAAATTGTAAATTTTTTTACGTCAATACAATTTTTCTAGAAACAATAATCAAATATGCAAGTTGAATTTTACGAGTTTTAAAGATTTCTTCTCAAACAAATGCAAATTTTCGTCGGGCCATTAGGAGTCTCCTGACGATAACTTAACGGTACGCGATCCAATCGAAAATATTTTCGAAAATATTGCGACTCTAGCGATTCTGACGCAGAAACCCTCTTCGACATCCGGCATGGCTTTTAAAAAAATGAAATCAGATTTGCTGTTACTTAATAAGTAGTGGAGTAGTGAATCTTGAACTCGTGTATTTTAGTGGCGCGATGAATAGTTATTATTAAATTAGTATATATTATTATTCGCTGATTTCTATTTCTTTTATGTACAAATAACAACGAACCAATAAGTAGTATATTTAATTGAGATAGACTAAAAATTTAGATATTTAGACATTACATGCGTGCATATTTAGCGTTTCTACTTGAAAATCATCAACAATATCCCACGCAATGAATAAATAATTAAATCCGTGAACTGCAGTTTCTTTTAGATATTTGGCGTTATTTAACGCATTTCTATCCATTGTAATTGTGATTTTTTTTAATTCAATTTTTTCGAGGACGCATTATTAATTTAATAATTTGTACAACTTCTTTCTGTACTAGTATGCAAACTACATATCTTTTTCTTGAATGTAATAAAAAAATTTTAGATTTTGTGTTATCTGTTCTGTCTGACCTTATGATAATTTTTTCGCACGTTCCTGGAGTCTACCGATTTTTTGGGGGTCCAATTTCCACGCCCACGATTTCATATTGTTATATGTGCTGTGACGATTTAATTTTTCATCCAAATTGAGGGTCACGCGTATAATTAGTCATAAGCATCATGCATACATAATTTTAGCGAAATGCGACCTAAAACTTGCAAGTTAGTTTATTTATTGGTAGGTACGATTAAACATTTACCTATGTACATAATTCTAGCACAATGCAACACAATTGATTTATCCTATAATCCTGATCCGGGGCGGATTTATGGACGCCAGGCCCTTTTGATATGCAAATTTTGGGCGGAAGGGGCGCATAGCTTAGTGGTCATTAAACGTGTACGTACATAATTTTAGCACAACGCAACACAATTGATTTATCTCATAATCCTGATCCAGGGGCGGATTTATGGACGCCAAGCCCTCTGGAAATGCAAATTTGGGGTGGGAAGGGGTGCATAGCCGATAAATATAGGTACCGTGGTAACACGCGCGACTCCGGAGGGTATAATGACGTCACCTTGCTTGCTTGTTAGGATCATAATTCAGCTATTACTCGTATTATAGTGCATGTGCACTTACCAGCATTCTTCATCATATACCCCCAGAGGGCCGCTAGTTACTACTCATCTTTGTACATGTACGAACGGACCTTGCACAAAAAACACTGCCTGGAAGATATTTTCTGTTCATGTAGGTTTCAAAACAATTTTAACAGCAGGAACAGCTATTTTTGCATAGTTTTCTTCTATTTTCAATTAAAAATTTCTGATGTTTCGCATCAAATGCTATAAATACAGGAAATCAAGCAGTAAATCATGTTTCTAGACGTCTATCCGCCTTAACTTTACGAATTTTGCAGCTTCGCGCCAGACTTTTGTTAGAGTCAAAGAAATTTAATAATGTTTTCGCACAAAATTGTCTAAAATTTTGAAATTTTTTGAAAAAATATTGCGTCAAAAGTGATTTGATGTAAAAGTATACAATGTGAAACACCGAAAAACGCTATTCCACACGTTAAGGGTAAATTTTTGGACCTAGTTTTGATTGTTTTTGGAAAAGTGGGACACCGCCCCCCGCTTTAGGAAAATCCTAGATCCGCCACTGCTCTCTGGAAAACATCGTAGTTTTCCGGAATGGGACGTTTTCGGCGCCGCCGTTTTGGTGCCACACTCTTTGTAATATTATTAATTATTTACGTTTCATTTATTATTAAAGTATAATACAGATTCTGAAAGCCCATATAATTCTCTACGTGATGGTACAAATAACTTTTAGCATGTCTTCGAATTTTGTGAGATAATTAAAGGCATCTAAAAATACATCGGATTTTCTACAGTTTTTCAGTCGTAGACAAATGAATGAATACTCATGGAATCGAAAAAACAATATGCTATTTTGTAGCTTTTAGAATCTGTTTTCTGAATGTAAAATTTATTTCAAAATTGCTTCAAAATTAATTTAATTAGAATAATTTATAAGTTGCTGGCGCCAAAACGTCGTAGACCGTCGTTTTCAGTGTAACATGAATGACTTTTCAGTTTAAAGTGCCAAGATCAAAAAATTCATCAAAAGCCATACTCTTCAAACATATATCTCATTGAAAAGAGCATCCGATTTTCTATCTATTTACAGGGAAATTGCCAATTATCCTGAAGCAGTAAAGAATTATAAATCATAATGAGTAGGAAACGCATTTTTTCATTACTGTAACTGAAATGGCAGCCATATTGAACTTTTTATCTACTTATCCAAATCAAACAAAAAATAATCATTTAAAAGCACTTTCTTTGCTCTTTCGAAATGCACTTGATTGTTGAATTAAGTGATGTAGTCAGACAGCTAAAGCTTAAAGTATTATTTTTTCAATATGGCTGCCTTTAAATACAAATATGTGTCGAGCAAACCGAAAAAACGGGCGAATCTAGTTTAACCGCGTTTATTGTACACGAAAGCCATATCTCAAGACGCAACTATTTTGCTATTATCGAGCTTTCGATCCTACAATACAGGGTAAATGGGAGCCTGAGTAAATTTTCGCTGTTTTCTTGAGGTAACAGGCTACAGTAATGAAAAATTTTATTTTTCCGGCAAAATAGTTGCGCCCTAAAAGTTTCTATCTAAAAGACGTTCTTCACTAAAATTAGAGCTAGGATTCCTGAGATTAGCTCAACAAACCTAAAAGATACAGTAATAGTAATAATAAGCACTTTGTGTTTGAAGGCTTACTGTAAGCTTATTACTGTAGCGTTAGTCCTCTAAGGACATACTGCTGAAAGCACATTGATTGGTCATTCTAAAATGCATGTAATCATGTCATATTATTGTTTATTTCAAGTATAGTAAGCCTTCAAATGCTAACTTTGCCGTTTATAGTGAAAACAGTAGAATTAGCTTATCAAAATTTTTTTCTTTTTGAATAAAAACCCTTTTACTATAGTCTGTTTCACATAATGAAAGTTTGGGCATAAATTTCAAGAATTTTTCCTGAAGTAAACCGACGGATTACGATAATTATATATCAAATCAATGCTATAATTGCAATCTGACGGCTTATTGTCAGACGTAAAAATTTTTAAGATTTATGCCAAAACTTGTGTGAAGCAGATTATAAGGTTCTAGTCCCCCTAAACCTATATACGTACTTGCTAATGCGTTATTTTTATCATAATTTTATTTGACTAAGATCACCAAACAACAACACAAGTTCTTTACAGCGTTACTGAATTATTTTGCTTTTAAAACCGCTAAGATCTAAAGAAGTATACAGATTCATAACTTGAGACAGTCCGATTTCCTAAGCATTTGCTGAAAAAATTTTGGCTAAGTATTTTGAAACGGTAGAGAAATATAAATCAGAATGTGTAGAAAACGCACCTTTTTAATATAGTAATCCAAATAGCAGCCATATTGAGATCTTTTCTGCTTATCTAAATCGAATAAATGAGTAATCACTTGAAAGCCCTTCTTCTTTTCTTTTGAAAATGCCCACATTAAATGGCATGAAGGCATACAGCTTGGTAGTAATTTTTTCCAATATGGCTGCTCCATATTGAAAATTTAGAACGCCAAGCCCGTAAGAACAGGCAAAATCAGTTAGAATGCATAGTGAGCGCAT
>JAVLUZ010000415.1:404707-493155 GCA_036768485.1 Mermis nigrescens | reverse complement strand
ATAATACGCAACGTCTCGACAGTTATACCTACCGTCGTCGTCAGTGCTCTTACAGAATATAAGAGTTGTAGGCACAAATTGAACCTGACCAGCTAAGTACAATTATTTCTAAAGTTTGCGGTATTACCACAGTGAAGCTCAGTTGGTAATACCGCAAACTTTAGAAATAAATGATACTTAGCTGGTAAGGTTCAATTCCTGGTGCCCACAACTTCTTATATTCTGTAAGAGCCTGACGACGACGGTAGGTATAACTGTCGAAACGTTACGTATTATTCTTAACATTGTATTGTACCTACGGGTTTGAATAAAGCATTATTATTGTTTTTATGTGACTGCCAATAGCCAAAAATACACTTTCTTTGGATACTCAGTAGGTTACGAATCTGGTCTTAAAATTTCTTTACATTCATTGGTTGTTGCACAGGAGTGTAAACTAGACGGTTTTTACAGTTTTCATGTGGCCAAGCAAATCTAACTCAGTTTTACATTCTATGCAGTCTGATTGGTTTCAAAAGGCAGACGGTTATAAAATCTAGGAAACTTTTTTATTTTTCCTAAAAAGTAATATTTTCGAATTTAGAGGCGGTTTATTGTAAAGAGTCTGAGACAAAAAATTATTTTTATCCTGCCATATTCTCCACTTAGTAGATAGAACGTGGTAACTACCTTTAAAATCTGCCTCGTCTTAAGCGCTACACGTCAAAATCTATTTTGTTTCTTTACAATCAATATTGCGTTATTAGTGCAGGTGTAAAGTTTACACTGAAAAATTTTTCCGCCCAGAGCGTCGTGGATGATGAATTTTTTTAATGTTTTCTGTGAGGTCAGAATAACGAACTTTTCTACGATCAATACACAGTACCAGGGTTTAAACTTTACACTCTAGTGGATGAGTAAAAAAACAGATTTTGTCCCAGATTTCTCTGCCAGCTTTTTCGGTTATGAGTTAAGATAATTTAAATAAATAAAAATAAAGTAACTCTTAAGGGAAACACGTCAAAGCAAACCGCGTTCAAAAAACGTAATATTGAGTTGTTTATGGGGGTGTAAAGTTCAAAATCTGGAGGTGTAAAAATGGGCGAAAAAAAACAGATTTTTTCGTATTTAATGGTAAATCATGTCAAATATTTTGCGGAACATAAGTTTTGCACATACAAACGTACTACAATCAAAGGGCTACAAACTGGCCCAAACCGAATTTATTTACACTCAATGGGGCGTTTGGTTCAGATTTTAAAGTTTACAATGTGTGGACAGTGAAAAATACGTGTTTGTCCATATTTTTGTTCGTCACCCCTTAGAAAGTACTTTATTTTTATCCTATTCGACCTCTTCCGACTTCTGAACAGAGAAAGTGGCGAACAAAAAATATGGACAAACACGTATTTTTCACTGTCCACCACATTGTTAAACTTAAAAAATCTGAACCTAACGCCCCATTGAGTGTAAATAAATTCGGTTTGGGCCAGTTTGTAGCCCTTTGATTGTAGTACGTTTGTATGTGCCAAACTTATGTTTGTAAACTTTACACTAAAAAATTTTTTGGGAAAAAATCGGTTTAGGTTTTTTTTGAAACAGATGAAAAAAACCGATTGATTTCTTGTGCTCAATTTCCATTCGCACGTACACGACCATTAAGCGCAACGCTTAAGTGAGTCGCCCGGGACCACCTTCCCCTAAAAATTATCATATTTTTCATTCCATTCCCACACATATTTTCAATCATAATCCGGGATAGGAAAATGGGCACTCGGGCTTAATGCGACTCGAGTACGAATTGGTATGTGTGTTATCATATCTAACGTGTGTTAAAAGATCATATGTGTGTCTCATATTTGTGCCTGTCTCGTTTGTACATACCTTTACCGTAAGCTTTTGCCCATAGGCCTATTGTTGTATTCATAGATCCTTTTCATATCTCTTGGTTCGTGTTGTTACGCCTCTTTTTTCCGCGCGGGCCGTTAAAACTGCGTGCGAGCGCAGTTTTGACGGCACTTTAAGATTTTACATTTTACAATTAGTTTTTGAGCCCGAGAGCCTCTCCGCCAGCTTCCGCGCTGAGCGTATCTTTTTTCTTTTCGTCGCCGTACGTGAGCAGACTTTGTACGTGAGCAGACTCCGTACGTGCCTTTTTATCTGCTCGGCTGCAGAACTCATCTGTTAGTTTTCCTGCGTTGTGCACGCTTCTTTTCGCCGTACGCTTTGTTTTTAGTCATTCATGTTTGTGCCAATCGGCATCAGTTGTATGCCTTTGGCAGGGCTTTGTGCCCTTCTTTAATTACATTGTTTGATTTTACCCGATTAGCGTAACACGATGGTCGGCAGCATGTATCCTCCATGCTGTCGCTTTTTAATTGCTTCATAATTTTCTCTGTCAAAAAAAATACGTGTACAAATAATGTATTTAATTAACGATGCTGGGCTCGGCTGAATTTCCGTGCTGTTGAATTCTGTCCTTGCGCTACACTCATACTTAGGAACCCTTAATATTTTCAAGCACCAGAATTCGGTCCAAAACAAGTTGAATAATAATCTTTGAGCCCTCAATTAGGTTTCCGGGGAACTTACTTTAATTAGGTACTTAATCTCAAAGGGGTTAAGTAAGTTTCAGTAGGTGCGTGCGCAGTGGGACGGGCTACCTTGAATAGGCCGGGCCGCTTACCCCCGAATCGCCAGCTGGTGATCGACCTCCTTAAAAAGGGCAAGAACTCCCGTGTGAGAGCATAAGCTTGAGATTCAGGTTAAGTAAGCAAAGAGACCGTAGCTTGAGCCTACGTTTACACATCTATGATATTTATTTGTCCTTGGGCCATTGTGGAGAGACTTACTTTTTTCATAAATGTTGATCGTAATACTTCAGAATTACGAATCCTGACTGAAATTTTCTTTAAACTCTGTGGTTGTGTAAAGTTTACACTGCATATTAACTCTTGTTCTAGAGCCTTGCGGAAGCTTAATTTTTTTTCAAAACATAAAATCAGAATAGAGAATCTGACTGTTAGTTTTCTCTACACCTAGTAGTTGTGCGAAGTGTGCACTAATCATTTGTTGTTAAAATGTAGTTTATACTACTAATTTATTTTACTTCCAAATCTGAGCGTTAGTCTTCCTTACACTTGATATTTGCGCAAAGTTAATGCTGATGTTAAGAACAATATTGTTTTCCGTGTTCTTTGGACTGCTGTCATTATTAGCGGTATCTTACTGTATGTGTTTACTGACTGATGTACTCAAATCATGCTAATTAAAAGTAGGGTACTAGCAAAGAAAAATGCTCCTATGGAACAAAGAAGATGAATATACTTGGAATTGTGGGATTATTAAGGATGTAAAAGCGAGGGGACTAGGAAAAATCTACCTAAAGTCGCAAAATCTGCTAAAAATCAGACTTTCTCTAAGCAACGCAAAAAATCGAAGTATATGCCTGTGGCCAACAGATTAAAACAAATATTTTAACCATAAAACGGATTCAAAAAGCAGCACGTTAGCTCATGCAGTAGCTATGGGAAATGATATTGAGTAAACCAACGGGCTTTCTAAGCCAATTGGAATGTAGCCGGCAAAGATCGAAGAAGGCAATTGGAGACATGGTTGGTTTAAAACAGTAGGAAACGCGTAATTTGACTTGAAACATACTAAATGTAGATACACTAGCATGCCGGTAACGATTGTGCGCACTAATCGATCGGCCCCTATGCTTTGCTTGCTATAATGCTCATAACAAAATACAACAACTTTAAATACAATACCACTTAGTTTTCTATCAATCTCAGGTGCCAGCAATTTAAAAAAAGTAACCTTGATAGATTTCGTTTATACACTCTTATCTGAAACTTCGAACATTTAAAAAAGACACTTTTTGTAGAGGCCGCAGAATATACTTCGATTTTTTTGCGCTGCTTAGAGAAAGTCTGATTTTTAGCAGATTTTGCGACTTTAGGTAGCTTCTTCCTAGTCCCCTCCTTTTACATCCTTAATAATCCACAAAGCAGATTTTGCGACTTTAGGGTAGTTTTTCCTTTAGTCCCCTCCTTTACACATCCTTAATAATCCACAATTCCAAGTATATTCATCTTTTTTGTTCCATCGGAGCATTTTTCTTTGCTAGTAACGTACTAGTTCGATACGATAGTAAGGATCGAAAAATCAGAACATTTATCACATTTGCAATGGGAAGAGATAAAACAAAACCTAATTAGTTGATTGTTGGATAAGACGTGCTGATTTTTTATAAGGCAAGAGATGACGAAAAACCATTCAAAACTGCCTAGATTAACGAACTATATTGCTGCCCAAAAGAAGGGAACGTCGGAAGGAACGACCGAACTTTGGGAATAGATCCCCATCTCCCTATTACATGTACATTTTATACGGTGGTCTTATGCAAATTTTGTGAAATTGACCGAGTTGCGTGCATATATGCAGGCGTCTCTATCCAGGATTCTTCTATTTCGGGAGGGCCGAAAATTTTTGAGGTCAGATATCTCGAGAACCACTGGGAGATGGGCAAAATAAAGGCATTTTTGAGCATATCTCGACGAGCTCTGTGCACATGGTAAGAGAAGTTTCGAGAAAAAATTTCAAAAATTTCCACTACATTTCATATCATGATATTTTACAAAATTTATTGTTTAAATAGACTACACAACTGATTTATCATCGTTCAGTCGACAAATAATTTCCTAGCTTCTGTCTTTTTATTTACTGTTTGCGATTTACAAAGAAAAAGAATACAAAAAAATGAAGAATTCGGCGCGAAGCACCGAAAAAATTCTACTCTACATGTCTGACTCAAATTTAAATAGTTTTGGGCGGGCTAGAAGACAAAAACTATATTAAAAAATCCAAAATTCGGCGCGATGCGCAGGAAAAATTTCGGAGTTTACCAGCCCAAAAGTACACTAAAAACCTGTTTTTCGTGTTTTAGACCTACTTCGAGAATTGCCCATCTTTTTTCTTAGATTTTTTAATTTTTCATCTTTCTTGTTGTTTCTCAGAAATAATTTTTTTACTTCAGGGGCGGCGCCCCCCCATAAATACAGGCCTGCATACATGTACCAGGGTATATTCTTGGCAAAAACGTGCATTTTTACGCCATTATAGGGTGTTTTTTATCATTTTGGAAAAATTGAAGATTATTCTTTCCCCCAAAACAAAGTTGTGAGCTTTTACACGTCTGGTTCTATGTGGTACATGATGCAACAAGTCAAGTAAAGCTCACAGCTAAGCATTCAAGCGGTTGGCCAGCCTGATGACCGAAAGCTGACGTCGCTGACGACATTTGGCCCTTTATTTCAAAATAATACAAATGATTATCTAACTACAGAATGCAACCCGATGTAATGTATCTATTTTGGACAAAGCTCGGACTACGGTAGCAACTAAAAGAGAATCAAAACAAACTATTTAGTAACCGTCCAAGCAAACAAAGACTTAAATGCTCACAATGAAATGATAATTTGAATGCACAGCCCGCCAAGTGCAGAGAAATGAGTAGAAATGTTAGAGGTAATCTCTGTAGCTTACACACAAAAAATCAATAAGTTAGCCTATTAGGGCCGATAGTGAAATAATGACCTTACTATGAGTGATCAACCGGGGCGACTTTTTTTGGCCGGGGCTGAGAAAAATCTCCGGCCCAAGCCATGGCACACAGGGTATTATATGCAATAGTATATAGTGTATTAGTATTTTGTTATTTTGTTGCATACTAATCATAGTATAGTATACATGTATTTATGGCCGCATTTAAGAGGGGCGGGGGCGATCGCCCCTTCCAGCGGCCGGGAAAAAATGTTGGAAGGCAAGATAATGCAAGGAAAGATGGAAAAATCCAATGTGTTAATCGTAAAACCTTCAAATTTTTGGCGCTTCGCGCCAGAATGTCAAGTATTTTCTATCATTTAGGCCCGACAGCACTACCAAAAATGACAATCTTGCTAGCCTCTAAAGTAGAAATAATACTTTGTTCAAAAGACTTCGAATTTTATGATCTTAACCTTTCCTTCCGGATATATGATCCAATGAGACTTATTGCATTTTGATGGCCATAGTCGAAAATGTTAAAGTTTATGCAAAGACAGAAGCATTCGAGTAAGTTTATTTTTCATGCAAAGACAGAAGCATTCGAGCACAATTGCAATCTTAGAATTCTAGGATACAATGTCTTAAGCATATCGCGGGCTCTGCGGAGTATTCCGCGGAGACCGCGCAGAACTTTTGTGAGAAGTGTCATCCAAAAAAGGGCGGGTATAACGAGTTTTAAGAAATGTAAACATTGCATTTAGGCAAAGACATACTTTAGAAGACAGGTTTGGCTACATTTTTACAAATTTTTTAGCTTTAATATCTATTATTCGACGGGCCTGCATGTCTATATGCAAACTAAATAGATATTGCCGGCCCAATGCAAGGGGCGGATTTGGGGGGGACGCCCCCCATTGGCCCAAAATAGTGCGCAAAATTAAGCATTTTTGAGCGATTTTTAGCGATTTTCGGGTTAAAAACGGCCATTTTTTCCGCCCAAGTCAGGGTTCCGCCCCCCCTTAGAGGGTACCGCCCCCTTAGGAAAATCCTAGATCCGCCACTGCACGTAGTGTAATGACGGGCAAGCGATTTGCATTTTGTTTAGCAAGCAGTGAATAATGAAAGTTATTTAATCATACCTGCGCAATTGACAATGATTCTCCGCGTTCGACTCTTCCAAATAAAAAGGTGGTTCTTCTAATTCAAAAAGCGGTTGTTCTACAATAGAAAAAGTCGTTGTCCAATTTTACCAGTTTTTAAAATTGCCTATTTAGCTTCGAAAATTGATTTTCCTGGTTCGGAAAATGGTTTGTATCCAGCTTTGAAAAAGGGGCTGGCTTCGGCGGATAAAGTCGTTGTCTAGAGTTCAAAAGTTGGATTTTTAGGTTTTACTGTTACAAAACATATACTCGTACAAATGACTTCTTCTCCCCATCCAACTTTCGGTACACCCTGTTCTATGAACAGGCAGAAACAGGGTATTGCCTAGGTGTGAATTTAATACACTCTCAAGCTCAGTAGCATGCTACCTTAGGTTTTAGTTCCCGTTCGTGATTCTCAAACATACAAATCTTTTGGCTCTGAATGATTTACTGTACAAGCTCATCGCTTCCGTCACTCTGGGTATTTAATCAATTAGCTCTAAATTTGGAAAATTGGAATTTCAAACGAATTTTTATTCTATATTGACTATTGCCATTTAAGAGAAAAGGACCACGCTTGAGAAAAAATGATTATATACCTTCTGATATGGACTTATCCAGTAGTTTTGACTTTCGTGATTAGCAATGAAAAGATGGGTGAGATTTCTTTTTCTTTCTGAAAGATTTTTATGGGCGATTCGTTAAAAATGATTTTTTCTTTTTGCTGAATATCAGTCTAAATGTTGACGCTGAACAAGCGAAATTCTAGCATAGTAAGATAATTAAGGAAAATCGTGAAATTTTAAGTTTTTCCCGCAGATATATAAATATGACCGTCACGGTTTTTTTTTTTTGTACTCGGCAAAGACTTTCCCGATGTACAAAGACTTTTCGGGACCGTCTTTGTACATGTACAAAGATTTTTGGGAAGACAAAAATTGCAAAAAAGGTCTAAAATTCGAGGAAAATTTCGGCGCTTCGCGCCGAAATGAGTAATTGTGTGTTCTATATATCTTTATAATGGCAGAAATTGCATTTCAAAAGTAAAAATGTCAAATTTTTCGGCGCTTCGCGCCGTTTTAAGACGATTCTTAGTGATTTTTACCCTTAGAGACCCAGAAATTAGCTAAAACACACTATGAAAAGTTGGAGAACTCTGTTTTTACCACACTAAAGTCGCTGCTATACCATATTATAGTGCCCAAAAAATTTTGTGTGTACAAAATGTACAAAGATTTTTAGGAAGACAAAAACTGTAAAAAGATGTAAAATTCCCACAATTTTCGGCGCTTCGCTCCGAACTGATAAATTATTTGTCCTATATATCTTTAAAATGGCAGAATTTGCATTTAGAATGGAAAAATGTCAACATTTTTCGGCGCTTCGCGCCGTTTTTCAGATAATTTTTAGTATTTTTTGGCGTCAGAAACCCAGAAATTAGCTATAATACACTACCAAAGATCGAAAACCCTGTTTAACCACACTAAAATCAAGCTACTGTACTATAGTATAGTACACAAAAATTTGCATGTACAAAATGTACAAAGACTTTTGGGGACCATCTTTGTACATGTACAAACGGACCTTGTACCAAAAAAAAAACACTGATGACCGTCATAGTTCTTGGATCTTTAGGGTTTCCAAATCAGTGTTTTTCTTGTGCGAGGTCCTTTTGTACATGTACGAAAGATTCGGTCACTCAAAAAGTCTTTAAACATTTTCTACATACAAATTTGTGTGTACTATAACACAGTACAGTAGCGATTTTTAGTGAGGTAAAATAGGGTTTTCAATCTTTGGTAGTGTATTTTAGCTAATTTCTGGGTTTTGGCACTTCCAAGAAATTACTAAAAATTATCTCTAAACAAAGACGGAAAAATTTGACATTTTTACATTCTAAATGCAAATTCTGCCATTTTTAAAGATAATATATGGGAAAAACCATTACTCATTTTTCGCCGAAAAAAATTCGAGAATTTTACACCTTTTACGAGATTTTTGTCTTCCTCAAAAAATCTTTGTGTATTTTTTGTACACACAAATTTTTGGGTACTATGATATGGTGCAATGCTAGCGATTTTAGTGTCGTAAAAACAGGGTTGTTCGACTTTCGGTAGTGTATTTTAGCTAATTTCTGGGTCTCTAAGGGCAAAAATCACTATGAAAAATTTGACATTTTTCTTTTTTGAAATGCAATTTCTGCTTATTACAAAGACTATATAGAACCTACAATTACTCATTTCGGCGCGAAGCGCCGTATTTTTCGCGAATTTCACACTTTTTTTGCAATTTTTGCCTTCCCAAAAATGCTTTGTACATGTATATACAAAGATCGAGTCCCGAAAAGTCTTTGTACATCGGGAAAAATCTTTTGCCGAGATTCAGAAAAAAACACTGTGCCAAACACAGAACCCACTTCGTTTGATTTCTCCTGCTGTGAGCACATTAGCAAATCAAATGTCACACTGACTTAGAATATATACCGATTGATTATGAGACATATATTTCAGAATGCAAAAATTCTTGGGAAAAAACAGATTAACTGTTTCAGTCATTCATAGGCAATCGTGACAACACGTCTCGCTTTAACTAATGAACAATGATATATGATTATTAAAGCAAGTAAAATGACTTATCTGATTTATATAGAGACAAGAACGTTGTTTTCATACTATAAAAGAACTGAATAAATGCAATAAATATTCCCCGGCCCCTACCATTTTTTAGACTTGCCCAGGCCAAGTGCGCGGGAACCCGAAAATTGCCGGGCCCTGGTCGATCACTACTTACTAAAATACAATTTTGATTCTACTATGTCTGATAGATAAACAACATGCCGCACAGAAGCTGGACAGTCTTAAATCAGGAGGGGGTTGAGACGCAATTGCCTTACAACAATTTACACCTACATAATAAACTCCCAGTTGTCATTTTTGACGCTTGAATTTTAAAAACAAAATTGCAAGATTAGGTACCTATACAAAATAGACTACTAAGGCAACTTTTTCGATTCGAAATTAAAAAATTAAAAAAAGTAGTTCAAGTAAACAGGGAACGGCATTAGTTTTGGAAGAAATATAGGCAAATTATGCAATTCTGCAAGTATACGACACGACCACGGTTCATCGTGTACCCAAACAAAATAGTCACATGAATCATTAGTCAATATTCCATCCTCCATTTTCGACTCTACTGAAAAATGTTCAACTTGTCTTATATTATACATAATCGATTCTGTCGTGCTGCAAGAAAATTATACTTTCAATATAGGGGTGTGCAGGGTTCATTTTGTACAAACAACTCGGGTCCAGGTCCAAAATTTCAGGTAAACTCGGGTTCGGGTCTAGATCCATAATTTTAAAAAAGTCGGGTATGGGTCCAAAAAGCAGGACCCGATCGGGTCCGGGTCATAGGTGGGCAGCAACAAAATTATGGGGTGTGTGTGGGTGCGTGCAAGATTTTTTAAACGTAAAAAAAGGTCTTAAAAATGGTGGTATGGTGAAAAAACATGGAATTCTTTCCCAGATGAGATTATTTCTTTTTCTTTGGCAAATATCTTTCAGATCATAGGCGTAGCCAGGATTTTCACTAGGAGGAGAATCCTGAAAAAATTTTTTCCATCTAAAAACCCATAAAAACGGGCGTTGGCTGTTAAATAAGTTGTTTTTTGGGCACTGCTGTAGCTGGAACAAAACATATGTATTAAGATATCCACGTTATAAGTATGTATAGGTTCAGCAAGTAGTATCTGGTGAAAGCTGCAACCTAACTGGTTCGAACTGAGTCAACTCCAAAACAAATAAGGCAATGCACGGCTTTTTTCTGTAGATTCATGTGACTGATCAAACTGTTGATGCCAGTGTTTAAAATAAGCCTAAGTAATGGGATCGACTCCATGTCGCTCGCTTCGCTCGTCGCATCCCATTACTCAGGCTTATTTTAAATGCTAGCACCAACATTTTAGTCAGTCCATGATACTTAGCCTAAGCCTTAAAGCAGGAAAACCAATGCAAAACGACACAAATACCTTGCATTCTTTATCAAAATGAAACAGCGTTAGTCAATTGATTAAGGTTCTGTGCTTTGAAGCAAGAGGTTCACAATTCAAATCTGGTTGGCAGCGACTTTCTTCAGCTTCATCTGATGCTAAGAACTGCATACATACGCCTTTACAATATGACTATCCTAATACATATGGGAAGCTGCTACACAAACATCGCTTCTGCGTTTTTCCATCGTCAGTCCAACTCACGATAATATTTTAGATTTGCTCTTTTCACTTAATCTAGCCACTAACGTGAAAGTTTTACCTCCTTTTTTTGATAGTAATCATCAGGCACGTAGCTGGCTGTCCTGTCCTATTTTGGGGGACCAACATTAATTTCGGAGGACTAAGCCCAAAAATAGCACAAAATAACGTTCAAAAAGTCCTATTTTTCCGATTTTCCTGAATTGGGGAGTCCAAATGAGGGGCAGCCGCCCCCCCCAATTGGCCCAGAAGAGTGCGCAAAATCAAGGATTTTTGAGCGATTTTCAGGTTAAAACGGCTAATTTTTCCGCCCAAGTCAGGATTCTTCCCCCTTAGGGGTACTGCCCCCTAGGAAAATCCTGGATCCGCCACTTGTCCACGAATCCCATGTGCCTGATGATCATAATTCTATTGGTTTTAAAATTCGCGAGGCAATTCGAAAAGCAAATTACAAATTGATCTCTACTTGTTTAGCTCGCTGTTTCTTGGCCAGATTTATTTAACCAATGTACTTGCGGTCGATATGTACATTTTTGTTTTTGTTCTTTAAATTATTAGTTCTGACCTCATACCTAAGAAGAACCAAAAAAATCAAGAAGGCTCTTCCGAAAACATTTGTAAATTATATCTAAAAAACTAAGATCATGGAGGAAATACAAAAAGTTTAAAACTCAAGCTAATCGGATTATCCATTCTAGTTTCTATAAATCCATAGAAAGAGAAACCAAAAACTTTTTAGCGAATGAAGAATTAAAAGTTCTAAAATCAGGCGACATTCAAAACTTTTACAATTTTGCTAATTCCCGCTCAAAAATCGATAAAAATTCATTTCCTTCGATTTTCTGTACTGGGGTTGAATGACATAACAATCGTGACAAAGCTAATCATTTTAACTCTTATTTTGCCTCTGTTTTCACTCATGATGATAAAACTGTCCCTCTTTTCAGGCTCATACATTTTCATCCTTATCGACTATCCAGTTTGATATAGATACCTTTAACAGAGCTATCTGCGAATCTAAACCAAGTACCGCATTAGGCTCTGACAGCCTCTGCGCTTATTGTATCAAAAAACTAGCTTATTTGCTCTCCTTTCCTCTTGCTTCTAAACATCTTTTCGATCAGGTTTAGTCCCAAAATTGTGACGTCAAGCAAATGTAATTCCTGTTTTCAAAACTAAGGTGATTCTGGTTGTGTTGAAAATTATTGTCCGATTTCTTTCGGTTGCTCTTATTGTAAAATTATGGAAAAAAATTATTAATGATAAGATTCTTGAGTACTTGAATAAAAACAATTTGCTTTCTCCTCTTCAATTCGGTTTACTAAAAAGTCGATCATGTGAAACACAATTGCTAAAATGTTAAAACAAACGGGCAAAATGTTTCTGATAAAAAAACTACAATTGATGTAACTCTTGTCGATTTAAAAAAGCTTTTAATTCCATCTCCCATACTAAATTACTTCATAAACTTTCTGCATATGGCTGTACATGGTAACTGGCTTAAATCTTTCTTATCTTCTTGATCTCAATGCATAGCTGTTAACAATTATTTTTCAGATAGCCTTGATGTCTCCAGCGGTGTCCCGCAAAGGAGCGTGATAGGGCCAACCCTTTTCCTAATTTTTATAAATGATTTGTGCAATAATATCAATAGTCGTGTAAGTTTATTTGGCGATTATGTCAAATAGTATAATTTGTCCACTTGTAATGCTGTACTTCGGAAATGATCTTAATAAGCTTTGTGGTCGCATGATTGGCAGCTTCAGATATCTATCAATAAATGCTTAGTTCTATACATTAGTTAAAAAAATCCAAAACGTCAATATTTCATTGGAAATCAGCTTTTGCCTTCTGATTCCGACTGTGTCCGTGACTTAGGTGTTATAATGTCTCAAAATTTGAAATCTCAACAGCATTATCACAAAATAATTAAAAAACTTTTCAACGCTCTAATCTGATTCGGAAATATTCTTTTCTCATGATAATAAAATATTGTCTCAGTGCGTTTAAGATATAGTGCTGTCCTTTAAAAAAAACCCACTTTCAGGTTTTTTCGGGATAACATCTGATAGGCGCAGCCTAACATAGATTTTAAACACTTATTTTTTGTGGCTTTCTTAGCTCTATCGATTGGCGTATAGCACGTTAGCATCACTCATCAACTGACAGGGTGGAATTAGCAAATGTGTGTTTTGAAAAAAACCCATATTTTCTTAAAAAAAACCCATATGTCTTTAAAAAAACCCACTGTTTAAAATAGGTTTCTCCCTTCTAATAAGGTTTAGAAAACCAATTTAAGCACTCAGAAACACGTTTAAGGCTTATATGAAGGTTTTTCAAGTAGTTATTTTGCCAATTTTACTACAGTATCCTATGGAAAATTGATTTATTCTACAAATTTACTATTTTTCGAATTTTTGTCCAATAATAAGCATCTTTAAGCTATTTATATGTGATTTTAATAAGGCATGAGTGAGTGTTTCGTAAACACCTGGATGAGCAACAATCAAGAAAGTATTAAGAAACTTTAATTCTGGTCTTAAAATTTCTTTACACTCATTGATTGTTGCACCGGAGTGTAAATTAGACGGTTTTTTTACAGTTTTCATGTGGCCAAGCATATCTAACTCAGTTTTACATTCTATGCAGTCTGATTGGTTTCAAAATGTAGACGGTTAAAAAATCTAGGGGAGACTTTTTTTAATGTTTTTTAAAAAGTAATATTCTCGAATTTAGAGGCATTTTATTGTAAAGAGTCTGGGACAAAAAAATTCTTTCCCTGCCATATTCTCCACTTGGTAGACAAAACGTGGTAACTACCCTTAAAATGTGCCTCGTCTTAAGCGCTACACGTCAAAATTTATTTTGTTTCTTTACAATCAATGTTGCGTTATTAGTGCAAGTGTAAACTTTACACTGAAAAAATTTTTCCGCCCATAGTGTCGTGGATGATGAATTTTTTTAAAAATGTTTTCCCTAATTAGTAGGTTACGAATCTGGTCTTAAAATTTCTTTACACTCATTGGTTGTTGCACAGGAGTGTAAATTAGACGGTTTTTTACTGTTTTCATGTGCAAGAGCTTCGATTTCATTTCAAAATTTTATTAAATGAAGATATAATAACAGCAAAAACATAAATATAACATTCAGGATAGACTAGTTCATAAGCACATGCATTGATTCTACAGGAACAGTGTTTTAAAAATCAAATTTAGACCATTTTCAAGTGGGTTTTTTTAGGACCAAATGGGTTTTTTTTAAGAAACATTTATATTATTGCGTTTTTTTCAAAAGTGTAAACTCAGATCAGAAAGTTTTTGTTGTTAGAATATGCAGGACACTAATCTCTTCGAAATACAGTAGTTTTCAAAAAAATTTGAAGTGGGTTTTTTTTAAGATCAATGTGGGTTTTTTTAACTCCCACTTTGAGGGATTACTGTAGCCCGAGGTCATGAGCAGGGAAGGAAAAAATTTTTTCTGAATAGCCTGTCATGAGGAATAACATAAAAACATGATAAAACGTGTTATTTGTGATTTGTATTACAGCGACATTCATGCAAAATCGACCTCTTTTTTCTTCAAAATGACGCTATTTTTGTTAACTTTCGCGATTTTTGAAATCCCAAGATTGGCAATATCCTGAAACACAATTATTATTTTGTTGCATTGGCCTGGGCTTGCTCAGGTTACTGGTAAAAAATTTTGCAGCTGGCACTTATATTGGGGGAGCACTGGCGTGGGTTTTTTTTAAGATTCATTTTCAATGGGTTTTTTGTAAAGGACAGCACTATATATGTATGTTCGTCCATTACTTGAATATTGCTCTCCCATTTGGTGTCTTTACCATATTCAAGATATTAAAGAGTTCAGCGCAGGTTTACACAAAGTATTTTAGCTTTAAGAACGGCTTGTCTTATAACGACCGTTTAATTAAAGTGTCTTTAGAACGCCTCAAATTACGCCATATTCGTTTCGCTTTGTGCCTATATTTTCAAATTATTACTAAACAATCTCATATTCTTTGTGACGATTTTTTCGCTTCCGATACAATTGTAATCTCGCTCCGCTGATAATTAGAAGCTTATTGTTCTGTTTCTGTGGCTCTTCCAATATTCTCAAGTATATATGATTTCAGTCATAGATATGAAAATCTGTGGAAATCGCTTCCAAGTTGTTAATTCACCTAGCCTGGAATTTTTAAACGCGAACTCAATACTTTCGATCTGTCTATTATTTTAAAGGGGCGTGCTAAAGTTGCCACTCTTGTGACTGCGTGTCCCTATTGCTAACGTTATAGTCGTATATATGTTGTAATGTGTGTCATTAAAAAACTCGTCGTCTTTTTTTATCGAAAGTTGCATTCTCTTTTGTATTTGTGAGTTTTTCCCGGACGTTGCAATAAATGCTTTGATTTATTTATTTAAGCAATAGAAATTTTTTTTGATTTCTTTCATGTCTTTGACGAAAAAAATACCTATAATGAGCATGAAGCGCCAATTTTTTGACTTTTACTGCAATAAAACGATATAAACTGCTAAAAGATATGAGAAATCGGCGTGAAGCGCCGAATTTTTTGATTTTACATCGCATAACAGCACCATGCTACGATACCGCTCATTTCTTCAAAAAGTCACAATTTTACACACGGGAAAATTCCCCTCGGGTATTTCACAGTTTACCAAAATGTTCCAAATTTGGGCTAAAACATATTTATCTGACATTTTCAAGGTCGCTAATTACAAAAAAATAACTTTTATTGCGCGGAAACAAAAAAACTTTTGTTTGAAAATTTTTAAATTTGAAAAAAACAATTTTTTGCATGGTTTTTCTGTCATTTCACCTGATTAGATATGTGAAAATTAAAGTTTCTGCCTAAATGATGCTTAGGCTTAGGCTTAGTATATCTGAGAAGGTGATTTCGGCTGCTTAGGTCGAACTGCCTCAGAGCCAAAAAGTACGCTTGCAGTCAGTGCAACCTTTAAACGCCTTTAAGTGCCTCGCAGTGCAGTCTCATGTTAACTTAGGTGGGCAGCACCAAAATTCTGGGGAGGGACGTGTGAAAGATTTTTCAAAGGTAAAAAAATTGTCTCAACTCAAAAATAGTGGTATGGCGAAAAACACCGTTTTTCAATGTTTCTCATCGAGCACTATCCATTGGCATCGAAAAATTGCGAAAAAAAACAGAAAAAAAAATTTCAAAAATTGAATTCTGAGGGGAGTAATCTTGGTTTCTGGGGAAGGGGTTATTTTGGCCTTCTGGGGATGGGGTGCATACCATAGGTGGGCAGCATCGAAATTAAGAAAAGGTGTTTTTCAAAGGTCAAAAAATGGTCTTTAAAATGGCGGTATAGCGAAAAAAACAAAAAAAAATTCAAAAATTGATTTCTGGAAGGGGGTATGTTGATTTCTAGGAGGAGTATTCGGCCTTCTGGGGGGTGCATGGTATAACTGTGCCTGGTGCACACCTACACTTTGTGTGTGAATTTGATTTTACGTGAATCGGAGTTTTTCGAGTACGAAAGTACGTCAAGCTTCTCAAGATGAAAAAACAGAAAGTTGCAGTATGTTGGACTCGAACTGTGAACCTCTGGATTTGAAATCCGACGTGTTAACCACTCGACGACACCACTTCATCTCGAGATTTTATGCAGCGATTTGTTATGTTTTTCAGCGAATTAACAAGGAAAGTAGAATTATTCTGACTCCTGTTACTAATGCTTTAGGTTAAGGCTTAGTAATGTGCATTCATATTGCTCCGCTCGCTTCGCTCTTGCTTGCGGATTCACATTGATGCCAGACATAGGCTAAGCCTAAGGCATAAATGGAGGCATAAATGCGCTCAGTCACAGTCCCCCGACTCGCTTTCATCACACTTAAGGTAATTTCACTCGCTTATGTGTTGAAGATGGTGCTTTAAAAATGTCATAAATAGAACCAGTGCATGCAAAAACCTATAAAATCTGCGAACATGCGCTACTATTCGAGTTTGCTGCAAGCAAAGTAACCGCACATAAAGTAAAGTTTAAAGTAAAGTTTATTGCAACAGCGAAAATACGTCATCAGAAAACATTAACGAAGAGAAAAATGTACAGTCGCGGAAAATGTAGAATACAGAATAAAGACATTAAAGCAATAATGCGAATACAGCTCGCACCAAGAAGAAACATTGCTGTGCAAGGTCATAAAGGCAGTGCTCTTACTTATGACTAAGGTTTATTCTCCATAGTTCATTTTTAGATTTTCTAATTTTAGCCTAAACATATTACTACTGGAAGCGTTTACCACTGATTCGGGGAGCATATTCCAAACATTTATTATTCTGTGACTGAAAAAATATTTCTTCAAGTTAGATTTTAGAGCAGTGACTTTTAATTTTAATGTGTTGGTGGATCTAGTGTTGTTGTCTGATAATGTGAAGAAGTCATTTACATTAACATCAACTGCAGAATGAAACATTTTGTATACCATAGTTAAATCGTACAATAACCTTCTATTCTCTAGATATTCCAGATTCAATACCTGAAGTCGATCCTGATAAGACATGATGTTTGGATAACGGCACCCTAAGACACGTTTAGTAAAGTATCGTTGAACCTTTTCAATGTTACGAATATTTTGCTTTGTATGTGGTGACCAAACAGAGGTCGAATATTCTAAAAGAGGCCGTACATAAGTTTTATAGGCCATTGTGAGAAGTGTCAAATCCTTACTTTTGAAACAGCGAAAAATATGTGACATGCGATGAAAGGCCTGCTTCACAAGTTTGCTTATGTGAGCAGTAAAATTAAGTTTTTCATCAATTAATATGCCTAAATCTTTTACAGGGGATTTTGAGGTTGAGACGAGGCTATTATTTATTGTGTAAACCATTCGAGAATTATTATGACCAAAATGAAGGACCTGACATTTTGGTAAGGATAAAGAAAGCTGCCAAAAATCTGACCATTCAGAAATTCGATTTAGCAGTTTTTGAAGATGGAAAAAGTGCTCAGACTTTGCATAAATCTTAATATCATCTGCAAAAATAAGCATGTTTGAATAATGATCAGTTAGTAAAGATGTAATGTCATTTATGTAGAACAGAAATAAGATTGGACCCAGGACGCTGCCCTGTGGTACACCACTAAAAACACAGGTCTCATTTGAGAAATTTTTAGCGATTCTAACTCTCTGAGTCCTATTACTAAGAAAGTTTTTAATCCATTTAAGTACGTAACCTTGAATACCGTATTTTGACAATTTGAGAACCAGTTTACTGTGAGAGATGGAATCAAACGCTTTTGCAAAATCCAAGTATATAGCGTCCATGGGCTCTTTATTGTCTACATTGTTAATTATCTTATTTAAATAGCACAAGAGTTGCAATTCACATGATTTTTTAGGAAGAAAACCAAACTGTTCAAACGAAATCAAGTTATTTCTTTTAGCATAATCCATTAACTGAGTTTTCAAGACTTTTTCAAGAATTCGGCAGCTAACACAAGTTAAAGAAATCGGACGATAATTAGAAGATAAAGATGCATCGCCTTTCTTTAAGACTGCAATTACAAAAGCAGTTTTCTACAAAAGGTAGGTGTGCACCACAGGCACAGTAGTACCGAAGTGCATACCCTCAACCCTCAACCCCCTCACGCCCACGTGTGCATGTGAATAGTGATCAATTTTCACTATACTGCGACGTACTTATCTGTGCAATCCACGTTCACTTTGACTGTGACTAAAGGTAGAAAAAAAACAATGCAACCAACAAAGACCTTACCCAACGACAGTAATAGATTTCTTTGACGTCAGACGCATGATGATAAACTTGCTGATAATTCTTTTCAGTCCTAAGAAAGACGATCACAGGTTTACTACATGCACATCAATGTCACTGTCGTAGGTAGCGCGATAGCACTACCAATAGCAGCGAATGTGTACAGTGTACACCGAAAAATCAAAAAAATTTGCGGAATGCCAATTGTCTTTGAATGTTGCCCCTGAGTTGCATATTATACGAATTTTAGCTCAAAATTTCTTTACACTCCATGGTTGTTGCCCGAAGATTAACTGTAATGAGAAACATTTTTCAAAATACTACTTGCCAATTATTTCATAATCATAATAATTCTTATGCGCTATTCCAATATTTTTTATTGCTAAAATCCATGAAAATTTTGGCATGTATGCGGCTCAAAAATTTTCTATAATTGTTTGCATTGGCTGACGCGACAACCGGATTGTTGATTTGTGGCCGAAATCGTTCATGTTGTCTTGCTCGACTACTAACTTTTGTTGCTTTCTCGTGCATTGTTCACTTGCATGCGATTTAAGGCGGCTGACACATCATTGCTTTGGTTTACGCACTAGTGTCTTTGTTGCCCCATGCCTGGCTTTCGCTCGCTGTTTCTGTCGATGCAGGATTTTACTCTAATTAGGTTAGTGACGTCATTGGCGTAAATTTTAATTCAGTAAATTTTCTGACTAGCGTTGTAATCGTTCTTTCAATGTGAACACCTGATATTGAAGCTATAAACTGTTGAAAAAAGTAAAAACGGTTGTCGTTAATGTCTCAAGCAAGTACTGGATTTAATTTTCCTCTAGCATTTTAAGTTTGGAATTTATTAAGAAAATATTTACGCTTATCATAGGTAGCGCCATAGCGCTACCTTTTATATACTTGGTCATCCCTTTTTCTTATATGTTTATCACAGCGAGTGCGAAATTTGTTTCCCCCTCACAGCAACAACAGCACATATCTGGGAGGTGCGCTTTTTTTAAATCGATAGATAATTAAAAAACTCGATGTAGGTTATTTTCTTTTCTGTTTACACTCAATACGGAGTTAGCAATGAGTGTGTAAAGTGTAAAGCGAAAACTGAAATAATTTGCGGAGGGCCAATTTTTGTTTTAAATGTAGCCCCTGAGCTGTAGATCACGAATTTGACCTTAGAACTTTTTTACATTCAATAGTTCTTGCACAAAAGTGTAAAGTATGCCTGTTTTTTACTCGTTGTGTGTGGCAAAGCTCATCTAACTCAATTTTGGTTTCTTTGCAGTCCAATCAGTCCTATAAAGCAAAGAATAATGCTCCTATGGAACAAAAAAGATGAACATACTTGGAATTGTGGATTTTTAAGGATGTAAAAGGAGGGGACTAGGAAAAAGCTACCTAAAGTCGCAAAATCTGATAAAAATCGAACTTTCTTTAAGCAACGCAAAAAATCGAAGTATATTCTGCGGCCTCTAAAAAAGTGTAATTTTTAAATAATTTTCAAAGTTTCAGATAAGAGTGTATAAACGTAATCTATAATGTTTACTTTTTTTAAATTGCTGGGAACTACTAATGATGTGCTGACTAGCTTCGTTTCTTGATTTATAGAAAACTAAGGGGTATTGTATTCAAACTTGTTTTATTTTGTTATGAGCATTATAGCAAGCAAAGCAGGGGCCGATTGATTAGTGCACACAATCGTTACGGACGGAAATGCTACATAGTGTACCTACATTTAGTCTGCTTCAAGTCAACTTACGCGTTTCCTACTGTTTTAAACCAACAATTTCTTCAATTGTCTCGGATGCATCGATGTTTGCTATTTCATTCACTTGGCTTGGAAAGACTGTTACTCAATATCATTTCCCAAAGCTACTGCATAGCTAACGTGCTAATTTTTCAATTATTTTAATGGTTAAATATTTATTTTAATGTGTTGGCCGCAGAATATACTTCGATTTTTTGCGTTGCTTAGAAAAAGTGTGATTTTATTCAGATTTTGCAACTTTAGGTAGCTTTTTCCTAGTCCCCCCTTTTACATCCCTAATGATCCACAACTCCAAGTATATTCATGTTTTTTTGTTCCATCGGAGCCTACTTTTAATTAGCATGATTTGGAGTACATAAGTCAGTAAACACAAACAGTAACATGCCACAATAATGACAGCAGTCCAAGAACGCGGAAAACAATATTTTTCTTAACATCAGCATTATCCTTTTTAAAACAAGACAACCTTACATTATTTAAACAGATCAAAGTTTTACAGCATAAACTTTATGCAAATATCACGTGTAAGGAACACTAACGCTCAGATTTGGAAGTAAAATAAATTTGTAGTATAAACTACATATTAACAACAAAAGTGCAAACTTTACACAACTATGTACTAGGTGTATAGAAAACTGACAGTCAGATTCCTCTATTCTGATTTTACGTAGAACATTTCGAAAAAATTAAGCTTCCGCAAGGCTCTAGAACTAAAGTTAAGGGCAGTGTAAACTTTACACAACCACAGAGTGTAAAGAAATTTTCAGTCGGATTCGTGATTTTGATATTACTCTGATATTACGTTCAACATTTATTAAAAAATTAAGTCTCTAAAATGGCCCGAGGACAAATAAATATCAAATGTAAACCACTTTACGCCACTGTAAAGTGCAAACAAACTGGCGTATCATATTTGGTTTTTGGTTCATTTTTAGACTTGAGATTATGTCCAGACTCATAACCCAGAACTTGGCAGAAAAAAACAAGACATAAACATGTTTCACTCCCCCATTTTTTGACTTTACACCTCCCATAACAGCTAAATATTGATGTAAACAAACGCAAATCTCTATGACGCGTACCACTTAGAAATTCCTTTATTTTTATCCTATTCGACTTCGTCCGACTTCTGAACAGAGAAAGTGACGAACAAAAAATGGACAAACACGTATTTTTCACTGTCCACTACATTGTGAACTTTAATAATTATGAACCTAACGCCCCATTGAGTGTAAATAAATTCGGTTCGGGCCAATTTATAGCCCTTCGATTGTTATACGTTTGTATGTGCCAAACTTATGTTCCGCTAAATATTTGATATGATTAACCAATCAAAATACGAAAAAAACCTGTTTTTTCGCCCATTTTACACCTCAAATATCGAAATTTACACCCCATAAACAACTGAATATTACGTTTTTTTGAAGGCGGCTTGGTTCGACGTGTAGCCCTTATAGTTACTTTATTTCTATTTTATTCAATTTATCTCAACTCATAACCGAAAAAGTTAGCAGAGAAATCATGGACATAATCTGTTTTTTTAATCATCCACTAGAGTGTAAAGTTTAAACCCCCGGTACTAACTGCATATTGATTGTAGAAAAGTTTGCTGGTAAGCATAAGATAGCCCTTTAATCCGTAATACATTTCTGTCAGAAGAAATTTCTTAGAATTCATAACTGGAGTTGTTGGCAGACTTAAACAAGTCGAAAACTCGACCAAAATGTGCCTTCTCACCCCCAGATTTTCGCACTCTTTACAATCCCAGTCGAGAACTGAGGCGAAATTCAAAAAAACGAAAAACTGTGTGATCTGCAAAACCTAAATAGATGAATAAGTCAAATGACGTGCATGGTTTTGCCAGAAGAATTAAAAAAATGAAAAAGTCAGTATTCAGAAGACTTGAACCCACTATTCTTTTTCTAAATCCATATGCGAGAACGGATACGTCAGCCATTGCACCAACTCAACTCGCAGTCAAGATTTCACCTTGATTATACTATACTGCAAAAACTACAGAGGCATAAGCCTACTGACAACATCGGCAAAGCTACTGACCTCTATTATCCGATCCAGGCTGCTTAAACCAAGAGAAGCAAATTGTAGAGAAGAACAAGTTGGATTTAGACCAGGGAGAGGATGCACTGGGATTTTGTTTGCGCTACAACAAACTGCTGAAATACGACTACGTTGTAAAAAAGAAACCTGTATGGTTTTTGTTGACTTCTCTTGCGCATTTGATAGTGTAGACCACACCTGGGCGTGGGGGTTTGGGGGGTATGCACCCCCCCCAGAAAACCAAAATACCCCCCCCCAGAAATCAAAATACCCCCCCAGAATTCAATTTTTGGAAATTTTTTCGTTTTTTTCGCAATTTTTTGATGCCAATGGATAGTGCTTGATGAGAAACGTCGAAAAATGGTGTTTTTATCGCCATACCACCATTTTTAAGGCCATTTTTCGACCTTCAAAAAAATCTTGCACCTCTCCCAGAATTTTCTTGCTGCCCACGTATGGTGTAGACCAACAATCGCTATGGTGCACCCTCAAGGCCGAAACCGTACCATGTGCCACACTCAACATATTAAAAGCCTTTTATGAAGGTAGTACAAGCCGAGTTATATTTCTGGGAAACACATCGTCACCATTCTCAATAATAACAGGCGTTAAACAAGGATGTATAATATCACCAATGCTTTTTGTAACTGCTGTCAGTAGTTACACGCCTTTTGAACTCCGGTTCAAACACCTATGACGGGAAGTTAATACCTCAGCAGGCATTAAAGCCGATGACGAGCAAAGACGGGCTATAGCGGCATGCCTACCATGCTCACCAGGCAAGCCAATGACGAGCTAAGACGGGCTATCGGTATGCCTACCACGCTCACCAGGCAATTATGCTCACCAATCGATCGAGCACATGTGTTGTTCTCTTGGTGTTGCATTTGATCGGTATTGCACGCCGCCTTTCCAATGGCGCTGCAGTCGGGTGTTAACCTGTGAGTTTATGCTTCGGGTGGGCATAAAACTCAGCCGATCTCTTTTTCTTTGAGCGCTGGTTCGGCTCGCGAAAGCGACCGAACACTGATCAGTGGCGGACCTTCGGGTCTGCCCAGTTTTGTGAGACTCTTACATTTTCAATGTGACCATGGACTGGATACTCAAAAAAACCTTCAAGGATAGGCCTGGCGTCCATATGAGTAAAAACTTTAACATCACAGTTTGGCATACGCAGATGATATTGTATTTTATGCGCAGATGATATTGAATTTTTAACTGATACAATTCAAGAGGCCCAAGAAACTGACTGATATGGCAAATATTGTCAGCACACTTGGTTTAACTATTACCGTTGAAAAAACCAAATTTATCTACACTGGCATCCAACAGGCCGTGCTAACTTTAAACAACAACCCAGTCTAGAAGATGAACGCTTTTAAATATCTGAGGTCCATCTTAGATAGCCAGAGCGTAGCAGCCACAAAGGATGTCAAAAGTCGTATTGGTCTGGCCTCTGCAGCTTTTGCATCTTTAAAACAATGCTTGTGGAGTCAGCAGGCCATAGCAATCTCGACAAAAATGCGAATTTTCAATATCTCAATACGTACCATCTTATTATGCGGCTCAGAATCATGGACAGTTCTCAAAAGAGACCTAAATATACTGGAACGATTCCAACCAGAGGCGTAGCCAGGATTTTTTGGTTCGGGGGGGCATAAACAAAAATTTTTTAAGACTACTTTTCCATTGACTGCCAGTAACGTTATGTATAGTAAAACTGAGTTTTTCGACCTTTAGTAGTGTAGCCCAGTCTTTTTTTACTGTACAAGGTCCGTTTGTACATGTACGAAGATGGTCCCCAAAGGTCTTCGTACATTTTGTAGACACAAATTTTTGAGTGCTATAATATGGTACGGTAGCGATTTTAGGGTGGTAAAAACAGTTATTCGACTTTTGGTAGTATATTTTAGCTGATTTCTGGATCTCTAAGGGCAAAAATCACTAATAATAGTCTTAAAACGGCACGAAGCGCCGAAAAATTTGACATTTTTCCTTTTGAAATGCAATTTCCGCCAGTACACAATTAGTCATTTCGGCGCGAAGCGCCGAAAATTTTTACGAATTTTAGACCTTTTTTTGCAGTTTTTGTCTTCCAAAAATCTTTGTATCTGTACAAAGACGGTCCTGAAAAGTCTTTGTACATCGGGAAAAATCTTTGCTGAATACAAAAAACACTGATGAAGCCTTGCTAATTAATAGGTTTCTGACGATCAAAAATACAAAAAGTGTAAAGCGGCTCGAGGTGCCGAAAATTTATAGTATTTCTACCGTTTTCGTGAAGAATTTACGGCCTTTCAATTGACAAACATTTCGGAAATAATAAGTGGCGCAAAGTGCCCGAGAAATTTAGTCATTTTCTACCGCCCTTAACATTTTGTAGCTCTGTGAATACTAATAGTCTGGCAGAGCAGAAAATTATCAAATTTGTACAAAACAATTTTGACAGTTCAAGCTTCTAACAAGAAAATTGCGAATTACTAACTTTGACTAAAGATATTTTGAGTGATTCAGGCTTTTAAACGCAATTCTGGAGCTTTACAAAAAGAAAGAACAGTAACTGGCGGCGCTATGCGCCGCAAAATTTTGACGTTTTTGCACTTTAAACTTAATTTACACCGCTTAAATCATACAAAAAAGACAAATTAATGCCGGCGCGAAACAACGGAAATTTTTAGAAATTTCTAACTCTTTTACCTGGCTTGTTCTCCCTAAAATCTCGTTGCCTATGTACAACGAGATTTTACGGTTGCGGGGGTCTGGAATGGCGCGTCCAAGAGTTCCAAGCGGGGTTCGGGGCAGAGTCACGGAATATTTTGTAAAAAAAGCATTTTAATGTTAAATAGTAACGTTAAAATTTTCGCAAAATCGGCCAAATCTCGGTTCTGAATCAAGCAAGCCCTAAAACACTTAAAATTGAAGAACTTCATTGCACAAAACTTCTGAGCTGAAATGCCTTTTTTTGACCTCTGCTAATTACATAGCGCAGCGACGGGTCGCTGCCAATAAGATATAGAAAAATGTATCAATGAAAATTTTGTTCTCACCGTTTTCAGGCCCACTCGTGGCCTTGTTCAGAAAAACAGAAAAATGCGCAAAAAAGATAAGAAAATTTGGCTATTCCTTTAATTTAAATAAGATTATGTGACCTGTAAAGAAAGACAAACAAAGTAAAGAATAGACAAACTGGTACACAAAAGACAAACACAGCAGAGAATAGACAAACTGGTACTTAATCATTTTCGCAGCTCAAAAAGCATGCGCAGTTTCAATCAACGAACAAATAGTGCATTAAATTACTAAAGTGATGTGAAGTGCTAAATTATTTTAGCTGATTTAAGCTTTTATGTATATTCATTAGATTATATAACAATAAATTATAATGACTCGGCGCGTAGCGCCGGAAAATTTTGACATTTTTGCCTTTTTGAACTCAGTTTTCTGGGCACACTTTATTGCAACAGAAAAATCAACAATATTTCCGAAAAATTTCGGGTGGGGCATGTGCCCCCCATGCCCCCCCTGGCTACGCCTATGATTCCAACTTCGTTGCCTACGTAAGATACTACATCTTACGCTGAGAGATCGATGGAAAACAAGGACGTTCTATGTAATAGCCAATACCAAACCACAATAGATACACACATTAAAAGACAACGACTTAAATGGTTCGGTTATGTGAGTCGAATGGAGAACTTTAGACTACCGTTCCAATGCTTAACAGCTGTTAGACCAACAGATTGGAAAATCGCAAGAAACGCTCCAAAAAAACATGGTCGAATCAGGTTGCGCAAGACCTCCAACCACTATATTTTCCATTAACCGATGCTCTGAAAGCCGCCCTAAATCGTAATCAATGGCGTGAAATGATATGAGACGCCCTGCCCTCTGGCCTCCACAACGTGGCTCTCATTGACTTACAGAAGATGACATAATCGTTTATGGAGATTAAGTCAAGTAAGATAAGTCATTAAACAGTATCACAATGCTTAAATTTAAATTTAAACTTAAATTTAAACTGCTTCGATTTAAATTTAAATGATCAGCTTATAGCTTATAAGCATGTAGTAAGCTTCTGGAAAATCAAATAAACACTTAATTACTGTTCAGTGTTGCCAGGTGCGTAGTTTACAGGGTTGCCAACCGTGGGGTTTTACCTCAAATTTTGAGGTTTTTTTTACGTTTGAGGTTTTTTGAGGTTTTCATTTTTTTGGGTTTTCGTTGAGGTTTTCGGAAATTTTTGAGGTTTTTTTGGGGTTTTGTTGAAAATTCGAGGTTTTCTAAAATAAGCGAGCTAGATATCGATTACAGTTAAAATATTGTGTTAAATACTGTAGCTAATTTTAACGTCGCTTTGCTCGTGCCGCAATTAATTGAATTGGAGGAACTGACATTGAAGTGAACTGCCTAAAACCTGCTAGTGAGTTTCATGGTAACGCCTATAATCTCAAAGTAAGCTGGAGTACTTAATAATCGACCAACATGGGAGTAATAACCTAAGCAGGAGTGCTACCACATACATAAAACGTATGAAAAGCACAACAACAACAAGAAATTCTATTACTAACCCCAAACTGAAGAAGTTCGAATTAACCTTTTTTGCTCACTTTGTGGCTTGTGCAGGAGTTGGATTTAGTCATTTGTTTTAACGTCAATATTAGCTTTTATTTCCAATTGAATAATGGGCATTCGTGTAGCTGGTTCACATGTGTATTAACATAGTCATATTAAAAGGGCGTATGTGTACGGTCGATAGCATCTGAGGAAACGAGAGAAAGTTGCTGGCAGTTGGATTCGAAACGTGGACCGCTTGCTCTAAAGTCCAGTACCATAACCAATCGAATAACACTAGTTTATTTCGATAATAAAACTGTTTTGTGAATTTCATCTTTCTATAAGTGAAATGGATTTCTTTTTGCGTTGTCCCATTTGGTAAAACACTTGACCTGACTCACGGAACGGTGTGCCAAACGTAATTATAATTAATTATGAATAACAAATTTATCTTCGATTTTCTAATCATACAAAGCATTTATTGTACGCAGCTTAGAATCTCTAAATTCCTTTCACTGGAGTAAAATCTGTTTGATTGTTTGTATTGACTAGGTGGGTATAGAACTATTTGTCCAATAATCTTAATTTAACAGAGGTAATCAGGCCCGTATCCCAGGGGATTGGGGGAGGAACACGTGACCCCCAAAATGAAATATAAGAATGTTTTATCCCTTTACTCCCCCTCGCTTTTTTAGCCAAAATCGCAAAAAATTTCAAAATTATGATTAGAGTCTACTTATTCCCAAGCGCGCGGTTTAGATATTCGATTTTTAGTCTTTATACAGCCTAAAGCGTATTTTGCATCTATTTCTTCTGTCCTGCACAGGTTTTATGCAGAAAATGGCCTTTATTTAAGAGGTGTCTATTTAATTCTCACCATGTTTTAGGCATCTGGGTAGCAAAATTTACGAATCGCACAGCTCTAGTGGTCATATTGACACCCTTCCTTCATTGGCCAAAAAATATTTGGCGAGATAAAGAATGGATAAGCAATGTGCAATGATTTTTGGCCGTCAGTGACCATAACTTCTCAAATTTTTCCGGCGCTACGCGCCGGATGATACCTATTAATGACCAAGGGCGGATTTAGGGGGGGGGCGGCCGCCCCATTGGCCCAAAATAGTGCGCAAAATTAAGCATTTTTGAGGCGATTTTTAGCGATTTTCGGGTTAAAACGGCTAATTTTTCCGCCCAAGTCAGGGTTCCGCCCCCCTTAGGGGTACCTCCCGCCCCCCCCTTCTTAGGGGTACCGCCCCCCTCTTAGGAAAATCCTAGATCCGCCACTGTTAATGACATTTATTTACTTTCTTGGCGACATGGAAGCACGTTTTTTGTATTCGGCAAAGATTTTTCATGATGTACAGAGACTTTTCGGGACCGTCTTTTGTAGATGTACAAAGATTTTCGGGAAGACAAAATCTGCAAAAAAGGTATGAAATTCGCAAAAATTTTAGGTGCTCCGCGCCGCAATGAGTAATTGTGTGTCCTATATATCTTTATAATAGCAGAAATCGCATTTCGAAAGGAAACATTTCAAAATTTTTCAAGCCGAGACGGTCTCTGATGATTTTTGCCCTCATAAAATCAGGAATTAGCCAAAATACTCTACCAAAGGTCGAACAACTCTTTTTGTACGACACTAAAGTCGCTACCGTACTATATCATAGTACTCCAAAAATTTGTGTGTACAAAATGTACAAAGACTTTTAGGGACCATCTTTGTATATGTACAAAGCGGACCTTGTACTCAAAAAAATACTGCCTTGAAGCCATTTTCTGTTCATGTAGGTTTCAAAACAATTTTAACAGCTATTTTAGCATAGTTTTCTTCTATTTTCAATCAAAAATTTCTGATGTTTCGCATTCAAATGATATAAATACAGGAAATCAAGCAGTAAATCATGCTTCTAGACGTCTATCCGCCTTAATTTCAACAAATGTTTCGGCGCTTCGCGCCAGATTTTTGTTAAAAGTCAAAGAAATTCAATGATTTTTTTGCACAGAATTGTCTAACATTTCGTACCCCTTTTCAAAAAAATGTTGCGTCAAGTGATTTTATGTAAAAGTATACAATGTAAAACACCGAAAAAACGCTATTTTGCGCGTTAAGGACAAATTTTTTGGATTTAATTCCCGACTGTTTTTGGAAAATGTTCTCGGGACACCGCCCCGCCCCCCCCCCTTAGGCAAATCCTAGATTCGCCACTGCTCCTATATATCTTTAAAATGGCAGAATTTGCATTTAGAATGGAAAAATGCCAAATTTTTAGGCGCATTGCGCCGTTTTGAGTCAATTCTTAGTAATTTTTGGCTTCTGAGAGAACTCAGAAATTGGCTGAAATACACTACCAAAGATCGAAAACTCTGTTTTACCACACTAAAATCGCTACTGTACTATATTATAGGCTGCGAGAACTGCCGGCTGACAATTCGTTAGCATCATTGAAAAAGAAATTATGATTGTTCCAAAACGTTTCGTGTAGTACTTGCATTTGTTTGATTAAAAGTTGCTTGTGCCTTACCCTTTTTTCATGTTCTTATCATGACACTTCTGGGCGTGTATCGCGTGCGTTTGAAGCATGATTTTAAAAGCGGGAAATTGTCCATAAATCACCCGAGAAACCCCGGAAAAACCCGGGAATTTTATTTTAGGAAACCAGTGGCCACTCCTGGACTGAGTAAAAGCTATAAAATTAGATCCATTTAAGCAGAACCACATAAATTCTGGGCTAAGCTTAGCCAAAAATAGCTACAAAGCTTCTGCAAACCTTATTGTTTACTGGATAGAATTCATTTCTAAATTTTGAGGTTTTACCCTAATTTTTGAGGTTTTTTTGGCCAGTGATTTGAGGTTTTTGAAAAATTTGGGTTGGCAACACTGGTAGTTTACATAATTTTTGGTAGTTTTTGATGGCATTTGATAGTTGGGGTGGGGTCGATGTCGTTTTCCCTAGCGATTTGGTTAACGTTATGGACCAGACACAAAATTTTTTCCGCTTTTTCCGACCTCTTTCCACGTTTTTTGTTAGGTCTAAAACGTTAAAAATAGAGCGCCTGTGTTGAAAAATCAGTGTTACTTAAGTAGAAAATCCTATGTAACATGCAATAGCGGTGTTTGATACACTTTTTGTAAAAAAATTTCGCGCTCTACAAGAAATATCACGATCAGTATACGTTATTTCTGTTGAAACTTGAATTTTCTTACTTCATTAAAGCATTTTAGCCAATTCTGAAGTCGCTTTTGACAATTAAAACTATAATTTATCAAATGGCGCGAAGCGCCGAAAAATTTTGAAATTTTAGCTGTCTAAAACACAATTTCGCACTACAAAAACTAACCAAATCCGTGCAGAAGGTAAGGATTTTCAATCGTAATGAAGTTCTAGGACCAGATTGTCGATAAAAATGCTGCAATTGGCGCGGCAGCGGCTTAAACAATAATAACAAGTAAGAATTACTGAAGATTTACCTTCTAAAATGATTTTTCAACATTATAAAAATTTTCCACAAATGCCAACCAAGCTCAAACATTTTTTCCATTTCCCAAAATTTTGGTTGGCAAATAGACAAAAGTCGAAAAACGGGGTTGGGGTACCTATGCTTAACCACAGAGTGGTAGTTTTCCTGAGCACCCAAAACAGTTTTTTGGCGTTTTTGAATAGTTTTGGTAGTCTTTGAAATTTTGACCTGGCTTCCCTGGCTCTATAGTGGGTTGTCAAGCTCATTCTTCTTCAATTTGGGTGTTCTTCCCATTTTGAGGGTTTTTTGAGGTCGTTAAAGTCATTTTTTAACGATTGTGGTTTTTTAGCGCCTGTGCAAGGTAAAAAGGTAAGTACAGCAAAAGGCGACGAGCGAGTCCTAAAAAGGACGATTTTGGCTCGCCCTCTGATAAATTTGGAGAAGTCGACATCAATTAATCTAGATTTGAATATATTTAAGTTAGAGGAAGAAACTGCAAAATCAGGTAGGTGATTCCTAACAGAGATATATTTATATAAAATCGAATTTTTGTAAATTAGAATGAACAAGAGGAACAACTAGCTTTAAGCAATTTGCGCAGCGAGGTACTGTTTTCATTGAGCACAAAAAAATCTGTCATGGAAAGACAAGATTTTTGAGTAATAATTTGATACCTCATACATAAGCAAATATGCAGGCGACGTAATTGTAATCGACACAAGTTAAGTTGGTTAAGGCGATTGTTGTAAGAAAGAGGGCTATGATATCTAACTATGCATATAGTTAATTTACGGTGAAGAGCCTCAAGCCTGTTTATATCACTAATATAAGAGGGGTTTCATGAAACAAGCATTTGCGAGGACCGGTCTAACGTAAACAACGAAGGCCTAATGGGATTATTTTATCACGCTGAAAAGAAGGATTTTCTAATTAGGATAGATCTCAAGAAAGCTTTTTTGATTTTGCTGTAATGAAATGAAAGTTTGAAATGAAAATTTATTGCAACAGCGAAAATACGTCATCAGAAACTTTAACAAAGAGAAAATGTACAGTCGCGGAAAATGTAGAATACAGAATAAAAGACATTAAAGCAATAATACAAATACAGCTCGTACCAAGAAGAAACATTGCTGTGCAAGGTCATAAAGGCAGTGCTCTTACTTATGACTAAGGTTTATTCTCCATGGTTAATTTTTAGATTTTCTAATTTTGCTCCTTAAATTTTAGGTTTTGCAAAATTAGCACACCTAAATTACGAACAAAGACATAATCGTCAGTAATGACTTGTGTATTAAGTGCATATAACAATTTAGGATTATTTTTGCCCAAATACAGGGCAGTGCATTTAGAAAATGATATAGGTAAACAATTTTTGGTGGCCCAAATAGAAATTTTATCTAAATCAGTCTGAAGTATTTAAGGATTATAGGAAAGATTAAATATTTTAAGGTTATCCGCTGAACATAAAAAAGTCGAACTTGACAAATTATCAAAGTCGCCTTTTGTTGTACGTTTTTACTTTATTGACCAAACGTTTTATCACTCTTGCATCCTTCGTAATTGTCGCGTTTTCAGCAATAAATTTTTTCAGTTTTAGTTCAGATATCATTCATAAAAATAAAAAAAACAACATAGATCCAAGAATAAGCCCTTGAATAACTCCACTTGTAACAGTGGCATAACCTGAAAAACACTGATTAATGCGAACACACTGTTTAATACCATATCTAGTTGATTTGACAAGAAGTTTAGATATATCGACTTTATCAAATGTTTTTAGCAAAGTCTATATAAATAATACATATCAACGGTTTCTTTACATTCCAGTGATTTAACCCAATAATATTTACAGTTTAATGATTGCAATTTGCAAAGATTTATTTTTTGGAAACCATATTGAAAAGGTGGTATCAAATTATTAGTAGACAAACATATTGATAGTTGAGTATTAATAATACTTTACATTATCTTACAAGTTGAGCAACATAAAGAAACAGGACGATAATTTTCAGGGAATGAGGGGTCACCCTTTTCGATTGTAATTACAATGTAAGCCTCCCTCCAAATGTCTGGAATATCACCTGATAAAAAAGAAAGTAAAAATACTTATGAAGGATTTAAGAAGATAATAAAATAAGGTTTTGGCAAAAAAGTTACTTAATCCATCAGGCGCAATCAAAGTCTAGTTTTTCATGTTATCAATAGCCTGAGAGACGTTATTTTCATCAAAAACGATGTTCGAAATAGAAAAATCGCACCGCTTCTGAATAACAAAAGAATCGTTAATATCGTAATATCGTCATTGGTAAATACAGAAGAGAAGTGATGATTAAACATGTTGGTTATACAAAAAAGATCAGTTAATATGTTATTGCCAGCGGAAGTAAGAGGTGGAATGCTTCGAGAATTATTTAAACGATTATTTACAAATCTAAAAAGGATTTCAGATCACTATGTTGCAATTATTTACTTTCATGCAGACAAAAACGATTATGAATTTCTTTGCGTAAAATTTCACAGTGATAACGAAACCTTTGTTTACATATAATTGTGCGATATTTTTGTATTTTTTCCATAAAAGCCGTTTTTTTGGCAAATAATTTTCGTAAAACTTTAGGGTATGAGAATTCGGAAGGCTTTGCTTTGACTTTAGGAACAAAAGCAGAAATAAGAGGCCTAAAAACATTTAAAAATACATTATGCATGCCGTTAACAGTTGAACAAGTAGAAAAGAGTTCAGGCCAAAAAATAGTAGAAAGCAAGCTGCCAATACTAAAATAGTCTGCTTTCTGAAAATTAAAGTGAGATTCTACTAAAGTAGCAAATGAAGTTATTAGAATTTCAAAAGATATGGAATTGTGGCCACTTATAGAAAAGAGAGGGTAGTACTTTGACATTAAATACATTATTTGCTGCAAAAAATAACATCAATTATATTTGTATCATGCGTATGATCTAAAACTAATTGTGTTAATCCAGTAGACAAAAATAGTTCGTAAAACTATTCGTTAAGAGAATCGGATGCGGAGCAAGTGGGCTGGGCAGCGGCACCATGGGTGGACAGCATCAAAATTTTGGGGGGAGGTACAAGATTTTTAAAAGGTCAAAAAATGGTCTTAAAAAACGGTGGTATGGCGAAAAAAACCATTTTTTGACGTTTCTGATCAAGCACTATCCATTGGCATCAAAAAATTGCGAAAAAACAAAAATTTTCAAAAAATTGAATTCTGGGGGTATTTTAGTTTCTGGGGCCTATTCATTTGCACTTGGAATTCCAAGTTCCAAATTCCAAGTCTTGGAAATAATGTTTTTTCCAAGCAAATCTGTTCCTTTGCTTCCCAAGTTTTCAGGTTCCAAGACTTGAAATTCCAAGTACTTTTTCCGAGTAAATCATCGGTTTTCCAAGTTTTTATTCCTATGCTGCACTTGGAATCCAAGAGTAGGAATATATACTTGGGAGAAAGAAGGTATTTTTCTCCAAGAGGTTAGTTGGTTTGAAAAAATAGTACTTTTTTCCAAGTGGTTAGATAGTTGGGAAAATCAATGTATTGACGTCTTCAAGTTAGAATGAACGATTCTGGAGAGTTCTGCTGACGAGACAGTGCCTATTACATGGAATTATAAAGAGCGTTTGAATTTTGACCTGCCGCCCCTACAATTCAAAGAACGATTCAGATTTACACATACTCAAGTTTAACTGCTCATTGAAAGCATTGGTCAATATTTTGAAATACACGGGAATAGGCGAATTGATCTGACAGTTGATAAAAAAATCTTATTGGATAGCAATGCTTAGCCAGCGATACTTTCTATTATGCAATCATATGCATGGTACGCAACCGCTTACAGTGATTTCCGAAAGGGATTATTAGTATAGAATCACTTAAAATATTTTAAATTGTATAATTTTTAATTATTTTAAGTTATGTCATTTAATTTTAAATTGATCAGTTTAATAAATGATTTTCGTAATCGGTAAAGGCTTTTGCATTATGCAACAAGTTTTTTAAGTCATCTTTATTTTTAGGTAGGCATGAATCGTAAAAAGATTAAAATGAAAAAATCCTAGCGCTTGGCGCCGAGACAAGTACATGTGTCCCATAATGGCAATAAATAATCTTATATATCTAATAATTTTTAATATCTGATATTTTTCAACGGATATTTATGATTTTTCTCATTCCTTTTAAATTCCTCGTTTTCCGAAAATGTGCAGGTACTGCCAACTTAATTCAAATCCCTAAAGTCGGGGGTTTGGGCTATTTCTGTGATAATAGCCGCTCGTCAGAAATATTTACGTACATTTCAAGCTTGACAAAATCAACGGTTTGCAGAATTTAACATGAATTTGTCGACGTAGTAATTCATCACCTATTTCACAAAATACACCGAATCTTCCCAAAATATCAAAAATCTTTCCAACCGCGCTCTTTATTGTTAGACGTTAATTTCGGACCAAAAGCACCAAAAAGAACCTCTTTTCGCTCTTCTATAACTTTCAAAAAAACCACTCGTTCACGATTTTCATCGGCAAGTGACTTAATTTGAGAAAAAAGCCATCTTGAGCACTAATTCAATTGAACGGACTACACAGGTATATAACGAATGCGCATTTACAACATGCTGCGGCTTTTCCAACTTCAACCTTAAGTTAATGTATGTAGATAATTTACTACCTATGTAACTTTTCTTATCAGCATGAGGTGGTCAGTTCATTATTATCGATTATGTAAAAATTCGGGCAGACATTCAGCAGAGAATGACCTTCGTTTACATTGAACATGTATATACTTAAGCGTACCCTGTTACTTATATTTATGCGACGTGTACCACGCACAGTATGCTTTTCTGCTAAAGATATTGGACTTGGAAAAGTCGATTTGGAATTCCAAGTCTTGGAAAAATGCATAGGAACACAAACTTGAAAACTTGGAAAAAACGCATGGTAAAATATGACTTGGGATTTATTTTCCAAGCAAATCCTAGAAAAAGCATAAGAACTGATACTTGGAAACTTGGATTTCCAAGGACTTGGAAATTGAAAATTGGAATTCCAAGTGCATAGGAATAGGTCCCTGGGGGGAGGGGTATTCGCCCTCTGAGAAGTGTATACCCCAACCCCTTCCCCACTCCCACGTATGGTGGCCACTGGCCACTGTACAAAACATAGGAACAGAGCAGGAGAGGTTCTCTTATGATTCGCTTAGGCTTAGGTCATAATTAACTGAGAAGCTTTTTAGGCTGCTTAGGCTGATATCGCTCCCGCTCAGGTCGACGTCACTTCCGCTTAGGTCGAGATTTTTCTGTGTTATTCGGCGTTTCATACCGAATTCTACGATTAAGAAGGAAAAATGCGCAGTTAAAACACCATATTCAATCTTTAAGCAACCTAAAGCATATTTTGCATATAGGCAGTAATTATTTGCAGTTAAGCGCAAATAATATAGCACACAATGTAATATTATTCGCAGTCCAAACCAGTAGCCGAGACTGCAAATAAGATTTGGCACAGTGCAATATTACTTGCAGTCAAAAAACAGCGGCTTAGACTGCAAATACGATCGGACGCACTCTAATATTATTTGCAGTCAAAAACCAGCGGCCTAGATTGCAAATAAGATCGAACACATTGTAATCTTATTTGCAGTCAAAATCCAAGACAAGACATAACAATGATTTGACTTGACTGATCGACTGATACTTTGAATTAATTCCCTTTGTCTAATTCTGGATATGCTCATAATGCGATACGCATTCTTCTCGCAATGCTTGCTTGAAACGTGCCTATCTGTTGTTATAGGTACTCAATTTGTGTGTATTTCTATCAACAACAGTACAAGTTAATGAATTTTATTTAATTCAATTTGTATATTTAATTTTTTTACTGTTTATTTTTTAAATTTATTTATTATTATTTTATTTATTTGTTATTTTATCTATCTTGCTTAGAGTTATAGCAATTAGTCGTTGTGCGTAATACAACCTTTTCCGTGTAAATAAGGAAAGAGCTGTAAAATTAGATGGAAAATTCAAAATGTCGACGATCTTTGTCCAAATTGTAAAGCGTCGAAATGTACTCGCATTCTGTTAATTTCCTCCGTCCATCAATTTAAGATGTAAGGACTCTGGAGCGCTAAAAATTCTATCCGTATTTGTAATGAATTTTCAAGCTGCTGATTATCAGGAATATGGATTTTAAATAAAAAAATTGGAACAAGTTATAAGGATGGATGTGTCATTCATTAATACAATTTGCTTAGAGAAATTAATACATCGTTTGAAAGAAAGACTAATGAAATTTACAGAATATCAATTGCCTTAACAGACGCGCATAGAGCTGAGGTGCGCGGGGGTCCTTGCTTGGGTAGTTTTCGGGTATTGCGATCTCTTCTGTGTAAATAAAATTTCGCACCCACTGCCTGTGCATAATGGACGCCAACTACGTGGAAGACACGACTGCCAACCGATTCGCCAAATATATAAGCGTTCCTAATTCGGCGCCCGGATCGACTTCCAACACCAGCTACGTTGTTGGCGACTTTTTGGGAAAGGTAACCGGTTATACATAAGATTTTATCAATAAACTGATTTCAAAATACGTTTCTATCAGATCAAAGCTTAACAGCACGTCTTATGTGTCTCAACTGAAATCAGGTAGAAGTAAAATTTTTTGAACAAGTGGGTTGGGTGGTAGATTACTTGCGCAAAGACGCCCCTCACAAAAAAGGAAAACTAAGTAATAGACATATCTGGACAATGGGTTCAACCCGGTCCAACCCGGTATCACCTGAAGGCCACTCGGTATCACCTGGGAAGATTCGCGAGTATCACCGGAATTTTTTTTGTTAAAAAGCAAAGATAAACTCAGCAAAAATCAATGTACAAGTACAAAAACATGTAAATAGATCATTTAGACATTAGTTCAATCAGTCATCGGACCAGTCAATCAGCCAACCAAGTAACAGTCCAACCAACCAACCAACCAACTAATTGGCCAACCAACCCACCAACTGACCAATTGAACAAACAACCAACCAACCAAATAACCAACCAACCAACTAATCAACCAACTAACCAACATGCCAACCAACCAACGAACTAACAGCCCAACCAACCAACCAACCAACCGAACAACCAACTAACCAACCGGCCAACCAACTGGCCAACTAACCATAATCCAATCAGCCAGCCAACCAACCAACCAACTGGCCAACCAAGCAAGCAACCAACCAACTAACTAACTGGCCATCCAACTAAGCCAGTAAAAAACTGGCTAACCAACCATTTAAGTAGCCAACCGACCAATTAGCCAACCAACCAGCAACCAACCGGCCAACCAAACAATCAACTGGCCAACCAACATACCAAATAACCGGCCAACCAACCATTTAAGTAGCCAGCCAACCAATTAACCAACCAATCAACCAACCGACCAACCAGCCAACCGGATAACCAAACAACCATTCAGATACCCAATCAATTAACCAACCAACCAATTGGCCAACCAACCAACCGACACACCACTAACCAGTCAACCAACTAACGAGCCAACCAATCAACCAACTAACGAGCCAACCAATCAACCAACTAACGAGCCAACCAACCAACTTGCTGGCCAACCAACCAACCGCCAACAGCAACTAACTAGTCAATCAACCAACCAGCTGACCGACCCAACTAACGAGGCCAACCAACCAATTAGATAGCCAACCAACCGGCCAACCGACCAACCAACTAGCCAACCAACCAATCAAACAGCCAACCAACCGGCCAGCCAACTAGCCAACCGAATAACCAACCAACCAACTAACTGGCCAACCAGCTAACCAAACAACCAACTAAACAACCAACCAATCAAATGGCCAACCAAACAACAAAACAATAGGCCAATCAACCAACCAACTAGCCAATTAAACAACTAACCGGCCAACCAACCACCCAACCAAACTGCTCAAACAACTATCTGACCAACCAACCAATTAGCCAATCAATGCATAAACCGACCGATCAACCAACTCACAAACCAACCACTCAGCCGATGCACGAACTAACCAAACAGTCTGTTGATTAACTGACAAGCCAACCCATTTAATGACCAACCGACCAAATGACGAATCATCAGATCAACCAACCATCTAACCGACCAATCAACCAGCCATCCAGCCAACAAACCAACCAGTCAATCAATCAATCAGTCAACCATTAAACCAATCAATCAACCAACCAAGCAACCGATCAATCATTTAATCAACCGACCAGCCAACTGACGAACCAACCACTCAACCATTCATTCTTAAAATTTTTCCCGACTTTTCAGCTAAAAAGATGCACATGTTTTTGACGTTTCACAGCGTAAAAATACTAAAATTTACGGCGCTTGGCGCCATTTATTTACAAAACTCACCTTTTGCCTATTTCAGTTTTCGATAGATGAAATTTTTCGGCAAATAAAATTTTCTGCATTTTTATCATACAAAAAGGTGCAAAATCGAGCGCAAAAGTATATAAATGTCGAAATTTTTCGGCGCTTCGCGCCAGATAGCTATTTCAGCATACTTTTATTCTATTTTCATTTCATGTATAACTTTTAAAAATTTTCGACGCTACGCATCAAACGCTACAAATACGGGAAACCGAGCAGTAATTCAAGCTTCTAAACGTCCTTCCGCCAGAAATTCACGAATTTTCCGGCACTTCGCGCTGGATTTTCACTGAAGTCAACGAAATTTAATGATTTTTTCCGCACAAAATTGTCAAAAACTTTAAAAATTTTCGAAGAAATGTTGTGCCAAAATCGATTTCAAACGAAAGTAGACGACGTAAAACGCTGAAAAAACGCCAGTCCGCACGTGAAGGTCCTAAATTATTTGTCAATAAAAAAGTCCGCAAAATCTACTTGAAAATGGTAAAAATATCAAAATATTTCATTAACTATTCTGTATTTTTTATCTTTGGAAACCTATAAATTGAAAGACTTCGGAGACCGTCTTTGCATTTGAACAAAGGGACCTTGTATAAAAACACTGGACAAAGGCATGTCAATCGGTGCAGGTGTCAGGGCATAAGATCCGCTGCTACTGAGGCTGGCATTTAAGACTGAAGTCAAACATTGATTTAACATAATTTCTACATTTCTTATCTTTAGAAATGTGTCAAATTGAGCTTCATAAAAACGCCCACTTTGCGCCAGATATAATTGCTGCATAGCTTATATTTGTAAACCTGCAAAAGTGAGCATAAAAGAATAAATATATCGAAAATTTCCAGCGCTTCGCGCCGGATATAATTTCTATTGCATACATTCAGAAAGCTGCAAAATTGAGCTCAAAAGGATAAAAACATCGGAAATTTCCGGCGCTTCGCGCAAACTATAATTACTGTATTGCTGTTTAGAAAGTTGCAAAATTTAGGTAAAAGGATAGAACTCGAAAATTTTCGGCGCTTCGCGCCAGGCATAATTACTGGATTGTTTATATCCAGAAACCTGCAAATTTGAGTTTAAAAAGATAAAAATGTAGAAATGTTCTGGCGCTTCGCGCCAGATATAATTTAAGCACTCTCTCTATTAAGAAAGCTTCAAAATTCAGCTTGAGGAGATCAGAACGTCAAAAATTTTTCGCCAGTTTTATAATACGCCCGTTTTTGCACTGTTTGTCTTCAAAGGCTGCAAAATTGAGTTTAAAAGAGTAAAAATGCTAAAAAATTTCTCGAATCACAAATTTTAAATTTTTTTGAATATTTTCATTCGCCATTATATGGAGCTCGTCGACAGACGTTTAGTCGAATACATTTTTGTACTAGGTTAAAGTTTTACAGCTGGCGCAAAATTTCAGAGGACAAAAATCTAAATACCAGAATTTTGTCTTTCTCTTATCAACCCTACATGCCTCAAAATTAAGTCGAAGGTGATGGAAATGCCATAATTTTCCATTAATAATGCCGACGTTACTAATTTATTCATAAGTCTGTTTCGATAAATTCCTAAAATTGAGCTGAAATGGGAAATTATCAACATTTCTGCTAGATTTAATATTCTTATTTCCCGTTTCGCATGAAAGAAGCAGTTACAAACCTAAGCGAAGTTTAAGGATGATTAAGGCTGCAAATTTTGTGGCGAGAACGGTAATAAGTTTCGGTACTGCTTGTATACTCGTATCTTTGAAAAGCGATCATATTGAGCTTAAGAGGATAGAAGGTCAAGATTATTTGGCGCTTCGTGCCAGATGTAATGTTTAATAATGTTTTAAAAAATAAAAAGGCCAAAATTTTCACGCACTATTTGGCAGATATAATAAATTATTTCATTGTTTATTTGTAAAAAGGCTGCTTAATTGGACTTATGTAAAGTATAGGGTAGAAATTTTCCATAATAAGGTCAATTTTTTGCGTTGTCTTGTCCTTTAAAAATCTGTGAAATTGAGCTGAGGATGATAAAAAGGCCAAAAAATTTCCAGAGGTGAACACTCTAAAAACTATAGTTGTAAACAATTAGTGTACTGACTGATGATGCTAAATGCGAGTAAATTAAGACGGATAAAACAAACGCAAATGATGCATGCAGACATGCAGAACGTTTCGAAAAAGTTATGAGGTAACATATTCCAAAACAACCCTTTTTCGAACCAGCAACCAACCACAATTTTTGGCCGCCGGTATCATCTGGAAGACCGGCCTTTGTCCAGGTATGAGTAATAGACATACATTTTTAACTCGTATTATAGTAATATTCGAACTTGGCCGGATGCCAAATTATGCGGAGTCTGATGGAACGAAAATCGCGAAAAAGGCTTCCAAAATTGAATTTTTGAGGTCTTTCGATCCCTAGGAGTTGAATTCTGGAGGGGATCGAAGTCTCCCTATCAAAAAGCCCCTCCCTCGCTCCTGTATTGTTGCACGGTTGCTTCAGCTCAAAGTCGAAGACTATTAATCACACTTGATCACAGCCCTGCTGCCAAAATTGATTACAGTAATGCCGAGTTTTCTCAACCATTTTGTTTTGTGCAAATCATAGATTTTGGGATTGTATATACAGCACCTTTTTCTTTTTTTGTACATGACAAAAATTTAGAGGCTCGTGCTAAGCTTTTCTGAGCTATGTTTGTACGATGTACAAAGACTTTTTCGGGCAAAAGGATAGTTATTTCAATGCATTTTTACGCATTTTTCAGCGTTAAATACTACAAAGTAATCTTTGTACAGACTAGATATCTTTTACATCTGTCTCTTTCATTCATAATCTGGGGTTTTACCCCCCAGAAAAATTTTCATCCCGGCAAAAATTTTTTAAACACCCAGAATTGACGATTCTTCGACAGTTGCCAAAAATTTTCTAAAAATTTGTAGAAAAGGTGTTTTTAAGCCTTTTAGCTATCTATTTGCTCAAAAGTGCCAAATTTTCGGCGCTTCGCGCCATTATACTCATGTCTTTACTATATTTTGTTCAATTCGTTCCGACTTTTTGATTTTCTCGAATTCATTTTGTTTTTATGCTCCAGAAAGGTAGAGCATCGTCAGAAACGCTGACGCGTACCTACCATTTTTGGACCAAAAAAAGGCACTCTATAAGTTCACTCTCTCCCCAGAAGTCCTATGCTGTGCATGCATGGTCTCTTCTATTTTCTGAAGGTCCCAAATACGATTTATTTAGTAATTTAGCATTATTTTTGGTAACTTGATGATGAAATTATCTTATTAATATTCTTAATTTCTTATAAAATAAGTAAGTTAATTAATCATTGCGATCCACAGTATCATTTCTGATTCTGTAATACAGCTTGTTTTGGCTTTCTGAGTTCAGTTTTCTCTTTAAATACATCTAAAAAACATACATTTCAGTGTTTTGCGATAGGCTTATATTCTTCTCAACTGGATTTAGGTAGAAATAAAATTTTTTGTTCAATCGGGTTGGGTGAAGGTAGATTACTTGCGCAAAGACGCCCCTCACAAAAAAGGAAAAACAAGTTAAAAAGTAAAAATAAATAATTGACATACATTTTTTGACCGTCTTGTTTCCTTTTTCTGTGACAAAAATTAACACATTTTCGGCATTTTTTGTGAAATGTCATTTAATCACTGCAGATTGTTATACTTAAAAGATTGTCTATTGAACCTAATATGAGCTTGGAGCAGTAGGCGGATACAGGATTTCACCTAGGGGGGGATCGGTTACCCTAATGGAGGGGCGGAATCCTGACTTGGGCGGAAAAATTAGCCGTTTTAACCTGAAAATCGCTAAAAATCGCTCAAAAATCCTCAATTTTGGGCACTATTTTTGGCCCATGAGGGGCGTCCGCCCCCCCCCTAAATTTGCCCCTGGCTCGGAGCGGGTGCAGTTTTCATAAAACAAGTACGATTTTTTGGCTAATTCTGGAACCGAAGTGAATGTGTCAAATTTTGTTGTGAAATTCGCAGGGCGGATTTGCTTCGTGTTATACGATACGAGATTCGAATTCTGGCGGCGCTTTTGCTCTAAAAATGTTCCCCAAACGAGGTCTGACCAAACCGTATCAATTGCGTAAAGTGATGCGCGAAATTTATTTACACTTCTATCTGAGGCACACGAATATCGTACAAATGTTTTCGGCGTTCGACGACGCGGATAATATTTACATGGTTTTGGAATTATGCACTAAACAGGTAAATTTAAAAGAAATTAAGTACATAATTTCTGCAACCTTAAACTCAGTGATAAATTTTATTTGGAGCGATCAACAATGCACATGCGACTTCGTCCTTAATAAATTTTTCTGCGATTCTTAGGATGATGCCCTCATATGATTTTTAATTATTCTGTTAATTAATTTGACGAATTTGGCAGTTTACAATCACTTCGGTTTTGTCCATTATTCTGTATCAACTTGTTTTTTTATTATACAATATTATGCTCTAACATACGGTTAATGCGTTGACGCAGACGGAGCTATTTACTTATTAATAGCGTTAAGGAAAAGAAGCGAGCACGTGAATGCGGCACGCGACAAAGGAAGCCGCACGTGAATGCCACGCGCTTCCTGTACGTTGATGCTAATAATAGCGAAATTGCGCTATCTGCGTCGCTGCATTAAGGGCATGTTAGCGAATAATATCCTATAATAAAAAAACAAGTTGATATAGGATAATGGACAAAACGCGGCGCTCGTGACGCATTATCTAAGATTAATCTTACAATAATGGTGCGTCAACTTTCATGGCGAGCACTGTATATTTTTTAAAATAATTTCGATGGATTCTGCTTCCAATGAACGTCGTTGAAATTTTTTATTTTGATTACATTTTACATTTTCGAATTTTTCGGCAATGGTAATGAATGCTATAAATGTTTTTTTTCGATTGGTCGAATTCTGAGTTTGTTTTATAGTTTCTGTGCACTTTTCATCTTAAAATATTAAATTACGTAGCTTGCGCGGGATTCAAGCGCGTGGCAATCAGATTGGGCTTATATATTGAATCTCATCATCTTCGGGGCTACCGAAAGCCGAGTCATTTTAGGAACGGTCTAATCCGCATTTTGTCAAAAGTTAAATTCTCGAAAAGCGAGTTCGTCAGAGGTTTCTATGGGCCAAAAAATTTCCATATTTAATCAGATCACCGATTTTCAATAGCAATTTCTTATTCTACCCTTCAGTCGGACGACGTCGAGTCAGCAAGTCGCGTATTTAAATCATTCGATTTGTTTACACAGTTTGCTCCTCACAACTTCTTATTCCTTTACACTGACGGAGCGACACTTTGCGTTCCATTTGAATTAATTTACAAAGTATGCGCATAATTTATTGGAGCGTTTTATTCGCTTTACATCGCCGGAGCGATTTTTCTGCGTTCTAAAATTCGGGTTGTTTAAACCCGTCTCATTGAGAACTTGTTTACAATACCAGTACGCAACCGTATAGCTCGTTTGTTCGTTGACGCGAATTGTCCAGATTTGCTCAGTTTATCGCTTTGTTTACACAGTACGCTTTTGTAAGGCGTTCACTTTACACCACGCTTCAGTTGTTTATTTTAAATCGAGTCCGTTTACGCAGTCGATGATTCATTTGTTGCGAACGAAAGGCGACAATCGATTGGACGAGCGATCGACGCGCCACTTTATGCGTCAGCTGATCGAAGGCGTGCGTTATTTGCACGACGACGCCAAAATTTTACACCGCGACCTGAAATTAGGCAATTTGCTGCTGTGCGAACAACAGGGCCAATCGTTCGGCGACGGCGACTGCGCGCGACTCGTCTTAAAAATCGCCGACTTCGGCCTCGCGACGACCTTCGTCGCCAACAACGACGCGAGCGATTTGGCCGCGCTCATCGACGACGTCGCCGAGTCGCCGTCGCGCGGCGACGTCGCGCGCGCCGGCGGCGGCGATTTCAAAGTGTAAATCGCGCGCGCGTCGATTTACGCAGTTTAAAAGTGTCGTAGAAATTTTTGGTTTTTATTTATTTTTGTAAAACTTTTGACGTACGTGATATAATTTGTAAGAAGGGCTAAAATTTTAAATTTGTAAAAAAATAAGTTTATTTAAATCAATGAAATCGGAATTTAAATTGAATTTTTAATTTAAAGTTAAATTTATGAATTTCCCGGAAAAAATCGAGAATAATCGAATATTCTCTTCCACAATTTCGGATTTTATTGCGGAAAGAGTCGAGCGAGCCGTGTTGCGTGTGTAGAATGTGTACATATTCTTAACTTCATCGTTGTCCGATCCGCAAAATCAAAATTTACGCACTGTCGAGGATTTATTGTAGAAAATTATTCATTTTATAACCTAAGCTTTAATTGAATCGGTCTAACGAACTGTTTTTTTTTGCAAAATAGCTGAGAAAAATTGTTTTTAGAATTAGCTGGTCATTTGGAGCGCCCTATTATAAGTTTTTTCTGTCTCATCATTATTATTGGTTTTAAATAAAAACTTTCGACAGAAATTAAATGTCAAAATTTTCTAAAAATTTTCGGAATTAATTATAATCTGTTAAAATTGAGTTAAAAAGGTAAAATTCCAATATATTTAGGCTTACTGTATTACTTTTTTAACCATAGTACTGAATTTAACAGCTCGAGTTAGCCCTAAAGTCTAGCGCTTCGCCACACTGATTTAATAATTTGAGCCATTTTTCCGGTAAAACTCAAAATGCTGCGTTTTCTGAACTATTAATCGATAAAAAACGTCAAATTTTACTCGAAAACAGAAAAAATGAATATCAAAATTTTTGAATTTTACGCCTTTTTGTCGTCAGAAAACGAGATCAATCAATTTTAGCATATAAAACGCGTTACTGTGCCATATTATAGCACATGCGTGTAACAAGGGCTCGAAATTTAGGGAGCGATTCCTGGTCCATTTTCAGACGAGGGGGGGGTAAATGACCTCAAATTCTTAACCAAATGCGGAAATTTTAAACTTTAATATTTAGCCGAAAATGGGGATGAGAAAGTTGTTGTCTCGGGGATGAGGGGGTGACCAACTTTTGGTGGGGAGTATAGGCGGGCGGCACCAAAGTTCTGGGGGGTTGCAAGAGTTTTTCAAAGGTAAAAAATGGCCTTAAAAATGGTAGTATGGCGAAAAACACCATTTTTCAACGTTTCTCATCGAGCATAATCCATTGGCATAAAAAAACTGTGAAGAAAACAGAAAAAATTTCAAAAATTGAATTATGGGGTGTATTTTGGTTTCTGGGGGGTGCATACACCCCTAAACCCCCCACGTCCAGGCATGGTGGGAAGTACCCATCTCGCATGCTACGTTTCTAATATTAGCACAAGGTCTTTTAAGGATTATTCTTTACACTGCGTGCGTCCGTTCTGCTGTAACTCTTACTCTTTTTAATTTTAATCCATTTGCAATCGTTTTTAAAATATCAAGTTTCGACAACATCATTCTTAAAGGCGGCAGAATAAAATGTAAATTTCATATTTAGGAAAGGTTTAAATATAGTGTAAACTAATCCATATCTAGTCAAATATTCAATGTCTGAAAGTGAGTACATAAATTAGGTGTTTAAAGTCGTTTTTATTTGATGCGCGCTGAGTCGCATATTTTAAATTAAAAACTTCTATCTAATTTGAAGCATGAAAAGGTGTAAATTTAGAATACGCTTTTTGCGCTTTAAACAGGTGTAAAAGGGCGGCGCGTTATTCTGCTGAACATTTTTGTCATCGTTACTACCAGACATGCACGGCATTGTTTTTCTGGGGGAGGGGAAAAAGGGGTGAAATTTTAAACTGCCTTCTTGAGTTTTGTGCTGAATTAAGGTGAATATGCGTCAATAACATCATTTTTCAGAGAAATTCCGAAAAAGAGCAAAAGATTCGATTAAATTAAAAAAATATGCATACATGTAAAAATTGAGTGTGGCGCGAAGCGCAGAAAATTTGACACTTTTGAGCAAACAGACTTAAAAACGCTTAAAACGCACCTTTTCTACGAAGATTTAGAATTTTCTTGGAAAATCTCGAATTACGGGGATGACAAATTCTATGGGGCTGAAACCCCACCCGCAAGATCGCATATGGTTACTACTACCAGGGCCGTATTCAGGCGCGGATTTAGGGGGGGCGGCCGCCTTCCCCCCCATTGGCCCAAAATAGTGCGCAAAATTAAGGATTTTTGAGCGATTTTTAGCGATTTTCGGGTAAAAACGGCAAATTTTTCCGCCCAACTCAGGGTTCCGCCCCCCTCAGGGGTACCGTCCCCCCTTAGGAAAATCCTGGATCCGCCACAGGCCGTATTTAAGGGGGTGGGGAGGCGGCCCCCATCCTCTAGGCCGGAAAAAATTTTTGAAGGTGAAGATAATGCGCGGTAAGATGGAAAAACGAAGGTATCTGTCGTAAGATCCTCCGATTTCCGGCGCTTCCCGCCGAATGTGAAGTATTTTCAATAATTTTTGCTCAAGCGCGACCAAAAATGACGCTTTTTATATAGCTTTTTTGGCTGAAAATTTTTTTTAAACAAATTTTTCAATTTTATGATAGGGCATGTCGGAAAATAAATAGCATGTCAAAATCGAAAATGCGGTTTTTGCGAGCTATCCCTGCAAATTTTTCTAGATATAGACCAATTTATGTCAGGCCCACCCCTTATCCTTAGCCGAATTCTGGATACGGGTCTGATTACTACATTTCTTCTCAATGTTTTCGATTTTGAGTCATTTTGCATTTTTCTATCTATGCATATCAATTTTCGAATACGAATTTGGTTTAGCGCCGTTTGTGGCACGCCGAATTACATTGCGCCCGAAATTTTGAAACACTTGGGTCATTCGGTCGCGACGGAATCGTGGGCCGTCGGCTGCATTATGTGAGTGTAAACTACGCCTTTTCCTTTCGTTTTTTGTTACTGCAGTATTGCGTAGCCCCCTGTTTTCTTTACACTCATTAACCTCGTGTTCATTGTAATATTTAAAGTTTCAAGTTTATTTTTTTAAATTAAGCGACTTAATATCACTAAAATGTTAATTTCAAATTGTAAAGTGCAGTGTAAAGAGCAGTTAATGAAATAAAAGCTTACGGCGGTGTTTATAGCAATGAGGAAGAGAAATTTTTTTGAATAAATTTTAAAATTGTCTAAAGTCGATCGTTAAATTTAATATATATTTTAGAAAGTCTGTTTGTATGTCCGGGGTTGGCTCCGGCCCCGTAATAGATGGTGGGCCGACACTTGGGCTCGAGATCGGCCTACCCCGGGAATGGTCCGTAGCGGCATTAAACTTTTTCCAAGCCCACCCTAGCACCCTGTACATACTCTAGGCGGGAGGGCGCCCTATGCTTGAGCGTAGGGTTTTTTAAACTTGGCCGATGTTTCGCCAATTTCTAAAAGTGCGCCAAAAATCGGTTTACATTATTTTCGGGTTGCTGCACCTCGCACGTTATAACATAGGCAAAACATTAGGTATGTTAAACAGTGCCCTACCTGATAGCGTTGCATATGTTCTAGCATTGGATATGTTGTAACATACCCAACGCTATAAAATAGGCAATGCTATAGGATAGGACACGTTATGACATACTAGATGCTATAAGATAGGCAATGCTATAGGATAGGACACGTTATAACATACCCAATGTTGTAAGAAAGGCAATCCTGTAGCATTGGACACGTTATAACATACCCCATGCTCTGTAGCATAGGACGAGTTATAATATACCCAACGCTATAAGATAGGCATTGCTGTAGCATAGTACCCGTTATAACATACCCAACGATCTAAGATAGGCAATGCTGTAGCATAGGACACGTTATAACATACCAGGCAAAAAGTAATTTCAGAAAAAGGGCGTATCGAAAAGTTTCTATTCGACCGAATGGAATTTAATTGGCCATTTAATTTTTCAGTAGCGCTGTTTAAACTAATCTTTATTTAAAATGAAATAATGTAAACTTTGATTTTCTTTACACAATAATTCATTCATCATTTTCTCTTCATCTACAATATATTTGTTACAGTTTGTTTGTATGTCCGGGGTTGGCTCCGGCCCCATAACACTTGGTGGGCTGACGTTTAGGCCCGAGCCCGGCCTTCCGGCTGGGGGTGTAGTAGTGACATTTAAATTTCACTAATCCCATCATCACACATGCACATAGGGGGGCTGAGGGGGTTATTACCCCCCTGAGGGGTCAGCTAGACCGGTACTGTCCGGCGATTTTGAGCAAACAGGTCTTGTTCTGCATCATTTTTGACATCAAAATCAGTAAAAATGTCAAAATTTTTCCGGCGCTTCGCGCCAGATTAGTACTTTTAAGTACTTTTTACTCAAAAAGCGCCCAAAATTGATAAATTTTTGCATTTTTCAGTGTTAAAAGTGTGCAGTCAAAATGGACTAAAAATGCTTTTAAAATGTGTTATTAACACGAAAAAACGTTTTATAGGCTATTTTGACCATTTTGATCATTAAAACAGCAAGAAAATCGTGAACGTTAAATTTACTCTTTTAGATTTTTGGCATTTCACCCCCTGCCGACCCTGACCTTGTGCACCTATGCCACCCATGCACCCTGCGCAGAGGTTAAGCGGGAGGCGTCCCTATGCTCAAGCATGGCCGATTTTGGGACATGGCCGATAATATGTGGCAAACAAGCAGTGAAATAAGATAGGAGATACCCTCTGCTATAACATATGAGTGATATAAGATATCACGTGATATATGACACACTTTGCTACAACAAACAAAATTTTTAATACATCGAAAATACGGTTTGACCAGAAAAATTTTCCAAAACATGCCAAAAAATCAAAAATATGGGTTTGACAAAAAAAATTTGCAGAACATCCCAAAGCATCAAAAATATGATTTTGGCTGAAGAATTTCCAAAACCATTCTGTAACGTCAAAAATATGGATTTGATAAAAAAATGTACAGGGGTGAAGCGGGAGGCGTCCCTATACTTAAGCATTGCCATTTCGGGACATAGCCGATTTTTTGCCGAATTTCGAAAATCGGAAGAAATTCAAATTACACTATTTTCATGTTAAGGTACTTTTGCCGCTGCGTGCGTTATAACATAGGATTGGGCGTAATATAGCCTACATAATGCTAAAAGCTGGGCAGTGCTACAAGGAACAATGATGTGATATGAGATACCCACCCTGTCTGTGCCATAACATGCAGTGATATAAGATAGGAGATACCCTCTGCTATAACATATGAGTGAAATAAGATATCACGTGATATATGACATTCTTTGCTACAACAAACAAAAAATTTTAAAACATCCAAAATATGGTTTGACCAAAAAAATTTTCCAAAACATCCCAAAACATCAAAAATATGGGTTAGATGAAAAAAATTTCCAGAACATCCCGAAACATCAAAAATATGATTTTGGCTAGAGAATTTTCAAAACCATTCTGTTACGTCAAAAATATGGATTTGATAAAAAAATGGTTGGCAAAAAAACTAAAAAAAACGATTTTTGCCAACAATTTTTTAGAAAAATCCCAAAAACATCAAAAGTCACGAAAAATAAAAAATACAAGATGACATCTCAATTCCATATATGTAGCTATTTGGGCCTAAGTTCAGTCCGGGCAACGCCGGGCAGCTCAGCTGGTGTACAATGTTTCAGAGATTAGGCTGGAATAGTTCGAAATTTGGTACGTTTCTTTTGACTTAAAAATTTTTTAGATACCAAAGTTCTATAATTTACAAAAATTTTGAATAATGTGATAATAAATTAATTGCATTTCTTATACACAAATAAACAAATATATTATTATTAAATAGTTATTATTTGTAAAAATGATTCGAAAAATCACCATCAAAAATAAAGATAAAATGATAAGAAAGTGATAAATAAAATAATAAAAATATAGTCACAATCATAGGTGGGCAGTACCGATATTCTGGAGGAGTGCAAAATTTTTCAAAGTTCAGAAATAGTCGTAAAAATGGTGGCATGACGAATTTTTATTGTTTCTCATGGGTACTATTCATTGGCATCGCAAAATCGCTAAAAATTTCAAAAATTTAATCCTGGGGGTGTATTTCGGGTTTTCAGGGGATTTTCGGCCTTTTGGAGGGGTGCATACCCAATCCTAACCACCCTCCACGCCCACGTGTGGTCACAATAAAAATAATTATTAATTTTATTATATTGTTATTTAGAAAATAGTAATCGTTCTCAGTCTCTTATTTGTCAACGATAATTCAGTATACGCGACTTATGCGTTTGATTTGTATTAGGGATGCACCGATGCCAAAATACGCCTTTTAAGCCTATTATTAAGAATTATCTCAACGTTTTTTGTTCGCATTTTGGCGATATTTTGAGGAAAAATCGTGCTTAATCGCCTGTGCATATCATTCACGTATAAGAAAACATTTGTCACAAATTTAATTTCAGAAATTTGGCTTATTCACGTTTGTACATAGCTGCAGCAATTTAATAGTCAAAACCAATAATCTTCAAGTTTTTCGCCAAATACACTAGCGTTTCTAATCGCTCAGGCGACAGCAAACGAGAGAATTTTATCGCCATGAAAGATGACGCGCGATCACCCTCAGAATTATAATGGATGGTGTGTCACGAGCGCCGCGTTACGTCCATCATGCGCCGTATCTCTTTTTTTGTATTCAGCGTCATTAACCTCTGTCATCCTGTTAATTTGGCGATGCGGACGGCGCACGTTTAGCTATTAATAGCGCCAACTAGAAGGATGCGCCTTCCTTGTTGGCGCTATTAATAGCTAAATTGCGCCGTCCGCATGCCAGATTAACAGGATGATGGAGGTTAATGACGCTGAATACGAAAAAGAGATGATGGCGCTATGATGGAGTAACGCGGCGCTCGCGACGCACCATTCATTATAATTCTGAGGGTGATGGCGCGTCATCTTTCATGGCGACCACTGTATCCTTGTTTAAGCTATTTTTAAATCGTCTGATCTAAGACATGAGTAATTCGGCTGATAATGATGCAAGTTACGTGAATTGGGACAAATTTTATAAATAGTAGGAAAAATTTTTGGCTCTATATAAGCTATGATGATCGATTGAAGTCGGAAATACACGTGGAACGGATGCCATAGACTTGCCCAGACGCTATTTCGCATAAGTCATATTTTGACAAATACATATTTATACGTGTTATATCCGAGATATAGCAAAAATAGTTTGCCCCGGTTGGTTCCGGTCTCCGGTAACGGCCCCGGCGCCGGGGTCCGGTCAAAAAAGGCGGCCCCGGTGCATTCCTAATTTATTTTTACTTAATAAAATTTTGTTTTTTATATTTTTTATAATATCGTATTTTAATTGTAATTTTATTTTTTTGTATTTATCTGTATTCTTAAATTTATTCGATTTATGTATGCATTGTTGTTCGGCAAGCCGCCGTTCGAGACAAATAGCGCCGATTTGACTTACAGCCTAATTAGCATGTGCCGCTTTAATTTGTTCGAAAATAGGGAAAGAAATACGCAGCAGATCGATTTGGATTTCGGGCGCGTTTCGTACGCGGCGCGACATTTGATTGGTCAATTTTTAAGACCAGAACCGAATTTCCGGCCTAAATTCGACCAACGCCTCTTGAACCATTTGTTCTTCCGCGTTGACTATTTAGCGCGGCCCAAAATGGAGCCGGATTCGTTGAACGCCAGCGAGTAAATAAAAAAATAGATAATATTAATCGTCGACGGGACGAAGGCGATCATCGTCCTCCGTCATCGTCTCGTCGACATTTCGAAGTTTTCTCCGGAAATTTGTGCTCATCTTCAATCGTTCTCGCTCGTCTATTTTTCGTCAACGATAATGAATTATCGGCTACTTGACGGTGACTAAAGCGTTACAAATGCTTGCTTTTTCAAGCGCCACCTTTTAATTGAAAAAATTAATTTTAATCGTCGACGGGACGATTTGCAAAGACGACCGTCTTTCGTCATCAGTCTCGTCGACTCGTCGACGATGTTTCATAATTCTCGGGAAATTTTCGCTCGTTTTTGACCGTTCTCCCTCGTCTCTTTTTCGTCAACGACACTTCATTATCGTTTCGTTGACGATACTTGAGCCGTTACGAACATTCTAGATTGTTTAAAATAAGGAAATTAGGTGAAAACTTTTTTGAAAATGTTAAATAAGCGATTACGACAAAATTTCGTACATAAATAAATAAAATAAATAAAATGCACAAAGTTGATTAAAATTTAAATTAATAAAATTAATTTTTGGATAAATAAAATGTCTATGGAATAGTGGCATAATCTTCGTTTCCGCTTAACGATTCTTCGATTTTTCTCACTAGTTGATTGAAAATTGGTTTTTTAGCAAAAATTACGTCACTTGATTATTATTGCTTTGGCTTGTCTTGGGCTTTAGGTCTTTAAAAAAATGAAGCGTTATATATCCCAAAATTTTTGGCTGTTTACACGAAATAAAGATCGCTTCCACCATGATTTTTCCAGACGAGTTAGAATCACATTAGCCGCCGACCGAATTCTGGGGTGTGTGAGGGTCCTAAAAATTTTTTAGATCAAAAAGTGCCGAAAAATTGATGGCAGGTGCAAAAAAACTCTCTGACAAGACACTATTCATCGAGCCATATTCGTCGGTGTAAAAAATTGCAAAAAAGAAGAAATTTCTTATTCCGGGCTCTGCCGAATTTCGGAGAAATTCCGGATTCTGAGCAGAGTGCAGACGGACCCCTAAACCCATGTGTGGTTAAAATAGTCTTTAAATATTTTTAAATTTAAAACTTGATAGAATTTAAAAATTATTTTCGCAGGCTTGGATCTTGCATACATGCGTGTATATGCGTGTAATTTAGATGATTTTTATTCATTTATATCATTATTAATATTATTTGTACAAATAAACGGGATAATTGGATTTGAAGCAGCGAAACAGCTTTATTGAGCCAGGGTGGTGCTAAAAAGCGGTGCAAATGCTAAAACAGCACGAAAACCATACTTTTGTATTAGCGGCTCCAAATTGGGAGGGTGAGGTGTCCGGCCATTGGGGGAAGACCTTTATTTTTGGCCAAAACCGGTCAAAAACCACACAAGAATGGCCAAAAATCAAATTTTTCCAGAAATCGGGGCGGGATCAAAAATTTAATATGATTTGATTTTGAATTTTTGTATGATAATGTTTAAATAAGTTCAACCACACCTGGGCTTGGGGGTATGCACCCCCAGAAACCAAAATACCCCCCAGAATTCAGTTTTTAAAAATTTTTTTCGTTTTTTTCGCAATTTTTTGATGCCAATGGATAGTGCTTGATGAGAAACGTCGAAAAATGGTGTTTTTATCGCCATATCACCATTTTTAAGGTCATTTTTTTGACCTTCAAAAAATCCTGCACCCCCCAGAATTTTCTTGCTGCCCACGTATGGGTTCAACCTTTTAATTTGCTTCCGAAATAAGTGAATCGAGTTTGCGTTGCGCGCCTCGCGAGACTACTGCAGCAAGCCTGTATGAGATAGTTTAAACTTCTAATAATTTTAATCATAATTTTAAATTCTAAATTTTAAAATTATTTTAAATTTTCAATTTAAAAAACATTTAAATCGGTTCAACGCTGCAATGTCTTTAAGAATAAGTAAATTGGGCTTGCTTTGCACGCCCCGAGACTACTACAGTAAGCCGTTGGGAGGAGTCGCCGCGCCGCAGTCGCCAAACGCGGCCGTCGCGGCTTCGGCGGCGGTCGCGACGACTACGGCGACGAAAACGTCGTGCTCGTCTAGCGGCGACTCGGGATTTTCGCCCGATGCGCCGCGTCATTTGGCGCCGGCGGTGACTAACGGCGTCGCGGCCGGCGGCCGCGCGTCGCTTTCGTCGGCTTCGAGCGCGTCGCCGCCCTTGACGTCGCCGCCGCCGCCGTGCGGTGGCGATTATTTTTGCCGCCCGATTTTTGACACAAACGAAATCGTCGCTTTGTCGTCGACTTCGCCGTCGTCTTATTGTGACCTACGGCGGCAAAATTTTATCGGCGGCCTCGCCGAGTTGCTGTGCGATGTGCACGCGAAATTGTCGCAGTGCTTGGCTCGCGACGCGACGCCTAATGCGGCCGGTAAGCTGATTTTTGCTTCAACCCGTATTGAGATGTTTTACGTCGGGTTCTTATTGATCGCAATTATATCGCGAAGTGCTCAGGCTTTCTGACGTTTTGTTTAATAATAATTTGAAACATTAGGATTACGTAAGTGGTTCGAAAAATTATGCTATCCACCCCGTAGAATTTAGGCGAATTCATTCTTTATTATCGTAAAAGAATCGGAATCGATAATATGCACAAATGAAAAATTTCGAAAATTTTTGTCAAGAAAAGTGAAAAATATGTAATTATAAAACAGTAAACATACGCTTTATATTTTTAATAAAATAACATTACTAAAAATATAATAGGTAAGTAAGTGCATGTTAATATTAGTAATGCGTGTAAATATTTATGGAGGGTAAATAAATATATAAATAAGTGTAAAGAATTACTAAATCAATTGAATAAAGACGGTAGTTAAAACGCCCTTGAAAATTTTCTTGTGCTTATGGCCATTTTGGGGCCTAAAAATGCAAGTTTTTGTCCAAAAGTTTGCGGGAGCCTTTTGTGGAAGGCGATGACGTCCTTTGGACAGGCACGTAGCTGGTTCCCCTTTTTTTGGGGGGACAACACCAATGTTGGGGGTCTAAGCCAAAAATAGAACAAAATAACGTGTAAAAAGTCCTATTTTTCCGGTTTTTTTCTGAATTTTGGGGGGTCCGGAACCCCCCTCCATTCCCCCCACAGCTACGTGCCTGCCTTTGGATTGTTCGACTCTCTAACTTCCCTTTTACGCGTACACATATGCACGATAGTATTCATATAATTAAAGATTCCGATTACAGCCGGTATTTCAATCCTCACTTAAAACGTGAAATGATTTTTTTATATGTATTTTTTATTCATTATTTATTCGCTTCATTATACATTCTGCGTGTTATTTTTGTTTACCTCTCGCCGCGAAACATAATTTCGCCGGTTGTACGGATTTTTCAAATTGTTTTCATAGCGAATCTCTCTTCCAACAAAAGTGTCGGCTTTGCGCCGTCCGACTTTTTCTATTCGACGACGAACGCCGCCGCCGGCGGCGTCGTCAAAACGGAAATCGTCGACGACCGGTTGCCGACGACGGCGCCGTTCGTCGTCAAGTGGATGGACTACAGTAACCGGCACGGTCTGGGCGTTGTTTATCGCGACGGCACGGCGTGCGTCAAGTTCAACGACGGTTGGAGCGTTTTATTAGACGCCAGCCGCCAACGATTCGCTCGCGTTCTGACGCCCTGGTCGTACGAATATCGCGCGCCGTCGGCTTACGGCAAAGCGCCGGAGGGCGACGATAGTAAGCCCGGCGACTACGGTAAGCCCGGCGACTGGTACAAATCGACTAGTCGTCCGACCGACGAAAATTCGCCGCCGTCCGGCGACGCTTTGCCGGACGGTCGCCGGAACCGGTCGCCGGATGGCCACCGTAATCGCGCCCGCCGGGTCAACGCTAGTACGCCGATCGGCGGCCACAGTAACCAGCCGCCGGCCAACGACACTCCGATTCGAACGACCTTCGTCGGCGGTGTCAAGCCGTCGAGGTTTAGGTTTGACGCCGGCGGCGCGGAAGCCGTCGTCGATTTGACGTCGCCGCCGGACGACGCCGTTTTGAGCGAACGCTTACGCGTCGCCGTGTCTCTCGCCGATTATATGGACAAGAATCTGATTGACGTAAATACGAGATTACCGTTACTACACTTAACAATGAGTGTAAACAAAAATACGCGGTTTACGAGCAACGCATCGTTTGAATTGATTGCTCCCTTAAATTTTGTAAAAGCGGGTTTAAAGTTGACATTGTTTCGTTGTATCGTGTTTTAATCGTTCTGTAATACAATTTAAAATTTCTTTTAACTCTTTTCAAATTTCACTTTAAACGCCAGAATAAGTTTTATGTTATTTTACTTTACACTTTACGCTTAAAATTCACTGATTACGGCGGTTTTTACATTTTTCATTTAGCTGGGGGATTCATTATGTAACAATTAAATTTTTTCAACTCATAATGGCTTTTCTTGTGTTCCTTGTAGTTTTTAGGCTTGCTTATTTATCATTTTTTCTATTTTTTAGTGATTATGTACATATATTTGTTTTTCCTACGAATCTTAACGGCTTTGCCTTCCTTATGTAAATTTTTTTCGTCGAATTTTCAGGCATTCTACTCGTTTACCGGTCTCGATTTCCATTCCTCGTCTTCTAGTCGCTGTTCCAGCCCCGCTGCATTGTGCAAAGTGCCATATTTATTTTATTGGCGCCGTTTTCCTGATCATATCGTATTTTTGTTCTGCGACGGAACTTTCCAAGTGAATTTGTTCAAATTTTTTCAAATGTCATAGATACATATCACATTCAATATGAATATGCCGAAGCCTAAGCCTAAGTCTAAGCCTAAGCCTAAAAACACTCGATCGTGCCCCCCCCCCCCGAGAATTTTTGTTACTTTTCCCTAATTTTGCCCCATCAGTGGACCTTGCCAGAATTCGGTTCCTGCTAATGTGCTAAAGTACGAGCCTAACCCATTCAAGATATTATGTTTACAGCGTAATCTAAATCAGCTTTTTAAAAAAAATTTGAATTTTTAGCATTTTTGGTTAAAAATGAAAAACGATCTAAAAATGGTCCTAAAACAGCGTCTTTTTGCTCCCGAACATGAACTTTTTTTTGAAACAATAAACGGATGTCTTATTGTTATATGCAACCTTATATAGTTTATATAAATTGTCGATAGCATCATCTCTAAAGTTGCATTAAACCAGATGCGCATTTCGTTCATAAACCGCTACGTAAATCTGAAATTTTCGCTATGATTCAATAATTGATGAATTGATTTGATAATAACTCGATATTCAAAAAATTTGAATTAAAATTTAATTTAAAATTCAAAAAGTTAGTACTATGTACTAATTTCAAAATTTTTAAATTTTCTTAATTCATCGTTTCAGTTAAAAACTTATAAATTATTAGATTCTTCAGCTTTTTACACTTTTTAATTTTTAAACATTGGCATAATTTCTCTAATTTTTTTGCAATTTTTCCTCAATTCGGAAAAAGCACTGTTTTAGCTGTTGGCGTTCCAAATTTATGTACATTCATTCTTTTTCAGATTTATTTGCCTAATGCGCACATGTGCTTGGGGGTCTGGGGATCTCTGGACCACATGCGGGCATGGGGGTTCTGCAGACCTTCGAGAATTTGAGAAGCTAGTAGACCCCCAATATTGATAGAACCCGGAACTGAATTTTTAGCATTTTTGAGTTGTTGCCAGTTTTACACGCTCAGGTCCCCCAGAATTTGGCTGTTGCTCATTAGGGGTGTGCCGGGTCCATAATTTTCGGTATCCTCAGGTCCGGGCCCAAAATTTCAAAAAGTCGGGTCCGGGTCCAAAATTCCAAAAAGTCGGGTCCGGGTCCAAAGAAGCCGGACCCGATTGAGTCTGGGTCCGGGTCTAATGCATAAAATGTATCACAAGATATTTCCAGCATGAGACATTTTAATACAGATGTCTGTTGCATGGTATATACGTGCATTAGTGTACATATTACTCCTACCCAATTAGATGAATGCACGAGTTCCAGTTTATTGCGTAATGCAGCCCAGTATCCACTCCATAATCATATTTCTCGATGAATCGCCGAAATTGAGAAAAATTTATACTGCCTTCATGTGCGACGGAAACCTTTTTTTGATGTATTTTGCGTTTGTGGATCACTTTTACAACTTTTGATGATAAAGCCTGTAAAAAAATTGAGTGATTATGCAAAACTCCAGTTTTGCAGCCCTTTTGAGACAATGCAAAAAACGTGAAATACTAGAAAAATCCGGCCATACATGCACATAGGGAGTGGTGAGAGGCGTATTACCCCCTGTAGGGTCCAAATATTAGGTACTGACGAGCAGTTTGAGCCAAAAAAATGCATTCTCAAGCGATTTCGAAGCAGAAACAGCTTAAAACGCAATTTATTCCAGTAAAAATCTTGAATTTTACCCCTCCCTGACCCCAAACCTCGATTTTACCCCGCCCTGGCCGACCCGACCTTGTGCGTCTATGAAACTGGCGCGAAAAGCCCAAATCTTTTACAATGTTATGGCTTTAAAATCGATTTTGTAGCTTACTGAGGATAAAAAAACAGGAATTGGGGAAAGGGGGTTAAGATCAATGGCGGGTCCAGGATTTTCCTAAGGGGGCGGTACCCCTAAGGGGGCTGAATCCGGACTTGGGCGGAAAAATTAGCCGTTTTAACCCGAAAATCGCTAAAAATCGCTCGAAAATCTTTAATTTTGCGCACTATTTTGGACCGAGGGGGGGCGGCCGCCACCCCCCGCCCCTCCCTAAATCCGCTTCTGGGTTAGATGAGTATTTTTTACGTATTTAATGTCAAATCTGTCAAATTTTTATACCTACATAATTAATTTTATTTCATTGTTCATGAATATTTATGGTTCAAGTTGCATTAAAACGATAGCGATGAGGGCGAAATAACGACCTGCAAATCAAAAATATACAAAATGATGGGAGAAAACTATCTGAATGAACTAATTGGACAGTACTGCTCGAAAATTTACTAAATGTGAGAAAAATATTTATGGTTTATTTTTATTTTTTATATTTATTCATTTTTATTATATTTATATTTTTATTTAATATTATTATTTTTACTATACTGTGAGACGTCATTTAACGCTTTTACGTGGTTGGAGCAACAGGTTTGGTCCTGAAACGGCCAGAAGGGTTATGCCTTCCAAAAGTCCTGGTAGGGGGTAGGGATGCAACGGATCCGGGTTTTCCAATAATATCGGATCCGGATCCGGATCCGGATCCGTACGATTCAAAATAACGGATCCGGATCCGGATACGGATCCATAAGATTTAAAATAACGGATCCGGATCCGGATACGGATCCATAAGATTTAAAATAACGGATCCGGATCCGGATCTTTAATTATTAAAATAACGGATAATAACGGATACGGATCCGGATCCATGAATATGCATTATGAACGTTTAATTTTTTTTAATACTTAAATTTTTGTTCGCAAGTACGGTGCTCATTAGTTTCAGAAGCAGAATTATTGTATAATGATGAAATAAGCAATGCTGCATGAGCTTGGTTCAGTTGTCAGGATTGATCTTAATTCGGCCGTAGCTTGAAAAACTACGAATCTGGCGTCTTCCTCTCATTAATCGGAAATGCCAAAAGCATTTCTAGTCCTATCTGAAACTATTTTACGCTAGCTGATAATGAAACTAAATCGCAATGTAATCTCTGTGCAGCAAAGCTTTCCAGAAGCGGTGGAGGGGTACCACCCAGTGTTTTTCTTTGTACAAGGTCCGTTTGTACGTAATACAGATGGTCCCAAAGTCTGTACATTTAGTACATGCAAATTTTTGTGTACTATAGTACAATAGAGGGTTGTGCCAGGTACCCGGACCCGGACCCGAATAGCCGGGTACCCGGCTAAAATTTTGGACCCGGACCCGGACCCGGACCCGACAATCCTAAATTTCTGGACCCGGACCCGGACCGGACCGTCTGTATCCGCCAAACTTGGACCCGGACCCGGACCCGGACCGCGCTGTGAAAATATTGTTCGGGGTCCGGGTCCAAATGTATAATGCGCTTATTGCATTGCAGTAATATTGAAAAACGAAGAAAAATGAGGTAGGCTTAAAAACAGGCAACTGGTTCATTTTCAACATTTTAATCCAACTCAGCAACAAGCCGGTGGCCTCATCAAACATTAAAATTTAAGCTCAACTTCAAATGTAATTGTATTTCATAAACAACAATTTTTCTGCCGTTTCGCCTTTCAAATTTGATCGCAATGAGTCGTAAATAATGCCCGCACCACTGAACAGTTGTTCTGAGGGCACACTTGTGGGCGGTGGTGATAAATATCGGCGGCTGCAGCAACAGTGGAAAATTTGGTAGAATTTTTCCGTCCACCTAGGCTGATTCTCCATTAGCGCGTGCGCTTAACTTTTAGGTAACCTTCAACCTCCTGAAATAAATGTATGGCATTGACATTCACTAGAGCAGTTTACTAGGTACTTAGGTGCCGGGTATGGGGGTCCCTGTCCTATAAAGTTTTGTGAAACAAGACAGAACTGCGAGAAGTTGAATAAACGTCACTTTGAGCTTTTCAGATCATTCCACATCACACTATTCAAAAACTAAAAATTTTTTTTCAAAATGACAAAATTCTGTAGATTTTTTTGTTGTAAGCCATCCCCAACCCCTTCGCTATATGCAATATCATATCAGTTATTTTACATAAATATATTGAATATATTGTTCGAGATTTCAGGCACGTAGCTGGCCGAATTCTGTTTTGGGGGACCAAGCCCAAAAAGGTCAAAAATAGCACAAAATAACGTTTAAAAAGTCCTATTTTTCCGATTTTTCTGAATTTTGGGGGTCCGGACCATACGTGGGCAGCAAGAAAATTCTGGGGGGGGGGGTGCAAAATTTTTTGAAGGTCAAAAAATGGCCTTAAAAATGGTGGTATGGCGATAAAAATACCATTTTTCGACGTTTCTCCTCAAGCACTATCCATTGGCATCAAAAAATTATTCTGAAAAAAACGAAAAAATTTTCAAAATTGAATTCTGGGGGTATTTTGATTTCTAGGGGTATTTTTGATTTCTGGGGGTGTACCCCCAAACCCCTCCACGCCCAGGTGTGGTCCGGACCCCCCATTCCCTCCAGAGGTATGTGCCTGCTAAATTTCCTTTTTACTTTTTCAAGCTGAGCTTCAGCGTCCGTTGTTTTTTCTTTTTCGCTGTCACTGTCGCTGCTACTTGCTGCTACGAAATCATCAAACAACAGGTTGGGCGTGGGGTATCAGTCCTGCGATCCTTGCGAACTTTGTTGGGCGTTTCCACAATGCAAACCTGCACGACGTCGAATTTTTCAGAAATTTTTGATTTCTAGCAGCACGTCTGGCAATGTTCCAATTTTTCGAAGAATTTGTTTTTGTAGCGAGGTCCAAGTCGCGGTCGAAAAAAGCCTGTGAAAAATTATTTACATACGTCAAGTGAAAGTGAAAATAATTGACTAAATCATTTACATGCTGCAATGGAAATACGCATCAATAATAAAAAAGTTTGAATCAGCTATGCTTTGATCAGACACGTACCTAGCTGGCCGTCCTATTTTGAGGGGCAAGAGTAATTTTTGGGATGGCAAAGGCCAGAAATAGCACAAAATAACGTTTAAAAAGTCATATTTTCGATTTTTCTCGTTATTGGGGGTCCAACCCCCATCCCGCGAAGATACGTGCCTGGCTTTGATTGCATGTTAGATTCATACGATCCGAATCGTGTTATGATTCCGTTTCGTAGAGCATCCAATGTACTGGTATTTCGTTCTCTCGTTTCCAAGAATGGAACGTTGAGCTGATCCATTTAATGCACGGCAGTACGTCCGCAGTGGAAGCGTTTCCGGCGCTCAGCTACAAATTGTCAATATTCAGCTCGTAATTAAATTGTTGTAATACTGTTAACATTGTTTGTACCATCTACCATACCTGGGCGTGGGGGGTTTTGGGGGTATGCACCCCATAAAAACAAAATACCCCCTAGAAATCAATTTTTGAAATTTTTTTTTGTTTTTTTCGCATAAAGTTTTTGATGCCAATGGATAGTGCTTGACGAGAAACGTTGGAAAATGGTGTTTTTTCGTCATACGCAATTTTTAAGGCCATTTTGACCTTTGAAAAAATCATGCATCCCAAGAACTTGAATTGGAGCCCACCTATGCCATCTACGCGCTGCACAGGTGTCAGGTCAATTGTCGTCGTACTCATTTTTTTATTTACTACACATATTTATTTATTATTTATTTATTACTTATAATAATCCACTTACTTTTACTGTAATTTCTTTTAGAGGATTTAAAAGCCGATCAGTTTGTCAATAATATTCGACTGGAATGACCAGTCGGTTAAATTTTGTTCCGTAGCATAAATCGCGATTGCTTCTCTAAGGTCTTTAATCCGCGTTATCATGTCCAACGTAAGAGTTCCAACGCGTTGGAGATTCCTTAATTTTCAATAATTGTTCATTTGTGCACAATGTACATATGCAACATATGAAACACATTTACATATGCAATGCATACATTATATTTCATAACACAATTATTCTGATCGTATGCATAAAATTCATTGTCTTGAATATTCACCTGGATTAGCTTTAAGTCTTTTTCGGGGTTCAAACGCAGCTGAATTGCTTTAAACTGTTTCCGTGCTGGGTCGCTGCGGTGGAAGTGGCCGGCTATTGTGCGGCACGTGTATAGGCATATTCTTCACCAAAAGTTGCACTTTTAATGCTAAATAAATAGTAAATATTCAATTAATTTTTCGATAAGAATATTCTTCGTGTAAATAGACTTGCTTTATTTTATGGATGCGTTCGAAGAAGTTTTTAAAATTTTCTCTTATCGTAATTTTTAGCAGATTATAACAGCTTTATAAAACATAAAATATGTTTTTTTCGAAACTTACCATCCGTTACCACCAGATTCAACTGGTGAGCAACGCAATGTATGCTGCTGAGCATCGAAATATCTAATGCTTTCACGATGTTTGAGCCACCGTCCCGAACAACCACGTGAACCTGTTATATAAAGTAAAACGAAATGGGACGTTTTGGCGCCGCTGTCTTTTTGTGCCACACTCTTTGTAATATTATTAATTATTTACATTTCATTTATTATTAAAGTATGTATAATGCAGATTCTTAAAGCCCATTGAATTCTCTAGTTGATGGTATAAATTACTTTTAGAATATGTTTGAATTTAGTAGAATATTTAAATAAATCTAAAAATATACTAGTTTTCTACACTTTTTCAGCCGTACTTAAAGAAGAACAATATACTATTTTGTAGCCTGTAGAACCTGCTTTCTGAATATATAATTTATTTTAAAATCGCTTCAAATTGATTTAATTAGAGTAATTTATAAGCTGCTGGCGCCAAAACGGCGGCGCCAAAACGTAGACCGAAAATAAAAATATGTTGGGCGATTTAGATCTTGTTTAAGCTAGGTTATATCGTGCTTGTACCTGTTCCTTTTCTATGTTCCATTCGGTAAGCATGTTGTCCAAAACGGTAGAAAGGTGTTCACCCGTATGTCTTTCGTCCGTTAGCGGCTGTGCGTGCAAAACATATCTTTTCCGGATGCAATCGGGCGTTATTAGGTGCGCCGTCAAGCTAAAAAACATTTTTAAATAGAAAATTAAAATTAGACAAGATTTTACCATTTACAGGCGCGTAGCTCTAGGCGGAATAGAGCGGTCCGGACCCCTCAAGTTCAGAAAAATCGGGAAAATAGGTATTTTTAAACGTTATTTTGTACTATTTTTGGCCTTTTTGCGCTTAGTCCCTCCCAGAATTGATGTTGCCCCCCCCCAAAATAGGACGGCCAGCTACGTGCCTGACAAGACCATATAAAACCTGAACAGCGACTCCCGTGTGTTGGACCAAACGTCGGTTGTAGACGAAATTCCGTTAGCTAAATTGTGTTGCACGATATCAAATATTTTTGCATACAACTGATTATGCCGCTCCAAAAATCTTTTTTTGTAAGAATTTTCGACCCTTTATTTCTGTACGCTGGATTCGCCTGAATTATAGACTTTATCAATCGTTCATTCATTACGTTACCTATGTACGCTTAGTTTACGTATCAGAAAAAATATTAGATTTTCATTAACGAACAGATTACTTCCTGCATAACTCGCAAAAATCCGATTGCTTCCACTATTCGAAATGGCATATCATCCAGCGCCAACATTTCAGCTATTCTGTTAATAATTTGACCGATCTTGGATCGTGGTCGGCCATTTTTTTCTAAATAATTTAAAAAGACAAATCAAAATATTCTAGGCGTAACCATGGGCGACCAAAGTTCTGGGGGTGCAAGATTTTTTTCAATGGCAAAAAATAGCCTTAAAAATGGTATGGGGAAAAACACCATTTTTACAACGTTTCCATCGAGTACTATCCATTAATACCAAAGAATTGCGAAAAGAAACAAAAAAAAATTTCAAAAATTGAATTCTGGGGGTATTTTGGTTTCTGGTGTATACCCCAAACCCTCCACGCCCAGGTATTGGCGCAACACTTTTTCCTGTTTGCTTCAGCCACGTATCGCTGGGGGGAAAGGGATGCTTTCGGACCCCCCACAATTCTGAAAAATCGGAAAAATAGGACTTTTCAAACGTTATTTTGTGCTATTTTTGGCCTTTTTGGGCTTAGTCCCCCCAAAATTGGTGTTATTCCCCCAAAATAGGACGGCCAGCTACGTGCTTCTGCTTGGCTTGCTTATACTTTGCTTGCTCACTACTTGAAAACAATTGGTCAGGCTTGTCTGATTTTGATTTCGAACATCTGATCGAACTGCCTCACGCTTCGTTTTTGGCTTTTCTTTTTCTAAAAACGTTTAAACTTAAGCATTTATACTCAACTCAACTAGTATTTTTGCGTACCGTCCGATCTTTTGGTATCCGATCTTGACTTGAATTCTTTGTGCACATCAGGGTGGCTCGACTCCAAATGCTTTCGCATGCTACTAGTACTTCCCCGCCTTCTCTCGATAACATGGTTGAGCAGGCATTGCATAATGATTTGTTGTCCGCCGTTAAAGTAAAATAATCCCACAGGATACTCGTTAACTTAGCCTGAACGCTGTTATTCATACTTAGAATAATAATTTCTGTTCTGAAATTGAAAAAGTTACGCCATTCTTAAATGTGATATCAAAACGAAGATTGAAAAATCGTAAAAGCAAAGCGACACGCATAATCACAGTATAACACCAAAAATGGAAGCAGCTTTGCCACGACTAATAATGTGACAAATATTGGCGCTATATTAAAGCTGAGGCCATGTCTCTTGGGGGTGACAAAATAGCAATATAAAGCATTAAGTTATTTATAGATGCACTTTTAGTAACTGTACGCATTAGCATATTACAAACATTTATGGAGACGTTCTTTTGGGATCGTGCTGCACTGAAACAGGCATCAGACACTCAGTCGCCACTTAGTGCACTGCTGTTTGTTTGCATATTCCTTTGTTGCACCATTCCTCATCTGAACCTATCCTGGAACAAAGAAACTAAAAAATAAATGTGCAAGCATGGACATGTGGGAAAAATTGATAGGATGCGGTGGTTTTTGGTAGGTACAACACAATGCTATGCTACTGGACCCGGACCCGGACCCGGACCCGGACCCGGACAGGTTGATAAAAATTTTTGGACCCGGACCCGGACCCGGACCCGACTTTCCTAAAATGTTGGACCCGGACCCGGACCCGGACCCGAATTTTCAAAAAAGTGGACCCGGCACAACCCTATAGTACAATAGCGATTTTAGTGTGTTAAAACATGGTTTTTCGGTCTTTGGTAGCGTATCTTATCTAATTTATAGGTTTCTGATGCCAAACATTATTGAAATTGTCTCAAAACGGCGCGAAGCGCCGAATAATTTGACATCCATCCATTCTAAATGCAAATTCTCCTATTTTGAAAATATATAGGACAAACAATTACTCATTTTGGCGCAAATTTTTGGGAATTTTACACCTTTTTATAGTTTTTGTCTTCCCAAAAATCTTTGTACATTTTGTACACACAAATTTTTGGGTACTATAATATGGTACAGTTGCGATTTTAGTGTGTTAAAAACAGAGTTGCTCGACGTTTGGTAGTGTATTTTAGCAAATTTCTGCGTCTCCAAGAGCGAAAATCACTATCATCTTAAAACGGCGCGAAGCGCCAAAAAATTTGACATTTTTGCTTTTAAAATCCGATTTCTGCCATTATAAAGATATATACAACACACAGTTACTCATTTCAACGCAAAGCGCCGAAAATTTTTGCGAATTTCAGACCTTTTTTGCAATTTTCGTCTTCCCAAAAATCTTTGTACATGTACAAAGACGGTCCCAAAAAGTTTTTGTACATCGGGTAAAATCTTTTCCGAGTACAAAAAAACACTGGTACCACCTGTATGAAAAAGCGTCTGCAAACTAAGCATGCGGCAGATTATAAAAAGTTCAAAAGTAGAGAAGTCTCAGCAGATCGAAGAAAAGGAAAGAGGTATTCTTGTTAAGCACAGATTGTAGAAGATTTGCGTCAGGCATGTCTACATTCCTTTGCAGAAAAACGCGCAGATTGTGAAAAGACTACTTTGAAACATGAAAAGCAAAAGTGCAAATGACAATGGAAGTATGCTTACTTGCTGTATGAAATATTTTATTTTTATGAGAGGATTCCTAATTAACTTATGTACGATTTAAGGGTAAAAAATGGAGTAACAATGATGCAAGTGCAATTGATATAGATAAGCGATAGTTGAGCTTATGACTTTGAGCAATCTACCATTTTCTTTGGTTGCAGATAGCTGCTGCTTGTTAAATACAATTTGCCTGTCATTTAATTTGAGTATTAAGTCAATCAAAGTAAAGCTTTTGTCTCATAATGATGTTGTTTCTTCAATACAATTCAAGGTTTAATGATCTTTTATCATAATCTCTTGGATCCGTTTAGGATCCGTTTTAAACTGCAAAAATAACGGATCCGGATCCGGATCTTATTTTTAAAAATACCGGATTCGATCCGGATCCGGATCTTAATTTTTCAAAATACCGGATCCGGATCCGATCCAAAATAATACCGGATAATAACGGATCCGGATCCGGATATCCGTTGCATCCCTAGTAGGGGGATAGATACCATAGGTGGGCAGCACCGAAATTCTGGGGGGTGAAAAAATTTCTGAGGGGGGGGGTGAAAAAATTTTTAAAGGTCAAAAAATGGTCTTAAAAGTGGTCGTATGGCAAAAAAACACCATTTTTCGACGTTTCTCATCGAGCTCTATCCAATGGCATCAAAAAATTGCTAAAAGAGCAAAAAAAAATTTTCTGGGGGGGTATTTTGATTTCTGGGGGGTATTTCTAAGTTCTGGGGGGTGCATACCCCCAAACCCCCACGCGCATGTGTGCTAGATACCCCCTCATACTCCCACGTGTGCTTGTGTGAATGCACAGCACGAAAAGTGTGGGGTAAAGTTTTTTGGATCAGAAATGGTGGATACGCGTCAAGAACATCAATTTTAGTGTTTCTCACGTTTCTATATCTTTTAGAACGTATGAACATAAAAATATTTCTAAAATATTAACAGCAGAATTATAATAAATTGGAAAAATATAGTCGAAAATGAGTATGCGGCGCCAACCGCCGAAAATTCGACGCCCTCGAGCTAGTTTAAAGCTAAAAACGCTTAAAACAGCAAATTATCTATCAGTCATTAAGAAAACCGCGAATGAAAAAAATTGCAGGTTTAGCCCGGACCCGATACCTCTTGAAGTCGGGTCCGGGTCTGGATTTCAAATTTTAGACAACCTCGGGTCCAGGTCCAAAGTTTTGGTCCTGTACCCGACCATTAGGGTCCGGCAAAAACTGCAAAAAAGGTTCGAAATTCGCAAAAATTCTCGGCGCCCTGCGCCGAAATGAGCAATTGTGTGTTCTATATATCTTTATAATTTCAGAAATCGCATTTCGAAAGGAAAAATGCCAAATTTTTTGGCGCTTCGCGCCGTTTTGAGACGATTATTACTGATTTTTGCCCTCAGAAACCTAGAAATCGCTAAAATACGTAACCAAAGGTCAAACCACTCTGTTTTTGCCACACTAAAATCGCTACTGTACCATATTATAGTACCCAAAAATTTGTGTGCACGAAATGTACAAAGACTTTTAGGGACCATCTTTGTACATGTACAAACGGACTTTGTACAAAAAAAACACTGGCTGAATCACTAAATAATTTTTGATTTGTTTAGAATATCAATGCCACGATTATTTGAACTTTTAAGCTAAATTTTCTAAGTAAAATACTTGTTTAGATGGGAGGACGCTGACCTCCAAAATTCCATAAAATTTCCTTGAATTCTCGAAACTGTGTTTTTAAATGAACAATACGATTCTTCAGTGGTGTAATCGCTTCCGACTGGGGTATCCAAGTGTATTAGGTTGCGCGTGAATTCGAGATACCCTTCAAATCCTAATTCATTTGCATATGTGTTATGGCAGAAAGACTGTGGAGCATAGGTGGGCAGCACCAAAATTCTGGTGGGGGGTGCATTTTTTCGAGGGTAAAAAATGGTCTTAAACATGGTTATATGGCGGAAAAACACAATTTTCCAAGGGTGTTTAACGACTAGCTACAAAATTGAATTATAGACGCCCAAAGATAGGTTTAGGTTGCAATTGTGTGCGCATAAATCCCAACGAATCAAAATAAATTTTAAATTCCAAGTAAATCCTGCTGCGGTTTTGGGACTGGATGGAAAGTGTTTTTGTTATAATGTCCGTAGTGCCATCTATCGCTACATATGTTGCAGCGGTCGATCACTACTGATGCTGCGCAGTATTTACGTCTGATAATTAGTTGAACTGCGCCGCAGTAACTTAGGGTGAAATGACGCATGAAAACGGTGAAATGCTGATAATGTGAATTTGATGTATTGAGCTAAGAGCGTATGACGATGAGAACATTTGTACAATATGTCCCAAACAGTCTGGACTAGCAGTTTTGAACTATATTCAGAGGCAAATGTTGCTAACATACGTATTAATTTCTTTTAGTTTTAAAACTTTGTTATGATTAGGTCCGAGCCTGGGCATGCTGTAACCGGCCGGGCTCGGTCCGGGCCCGGTTGCTCGGTCGATCGCTAGGTTGAGAACCATAGGTGGGCAGCACCGAAATTCTGGAAGGGGGGTGAAAAAATTTTCAAAGGTCAAAAAATGGTCTCAAAAGTGGTCGTATGGCGAAAAAAACACCATTTTTCGACGTTTCTCATCGAGCACTATCCAATGGCATCAAAAAATCGCAAAAAAATCTGGGGGGGGGTATTTCAACTTCCGAGAGTTGCATACGCCCTAAACCCCCACGCCCACGTGTGTTGAGGATCCCACACCACACCTGGGCGTGGGGGGTTTTGTGGTATGCACCCCCGAGAAACCAAAATAGCCCCCCCCAGAAATCAAAATATCCCGCCCCCCAGAATTCAATTTTTGAAAATTGTTTTTCGTTTTTTCGCAATTTTTTTGATGCCAATGGATAGTGCTCGCTGAGAAACGTTGAAAAATCGTGTTTTTTTCGCCATACCACCATTTTTAAGGCCATTTTTTTGACTTTTGAAAAATCTTGCAACCCCTCCCCCAGAATTTTGGTGCTGCCCACGTATGCCCCACACCCCCCTTTGTCGCTTGTACGGTTTCAAACTCAATTTCGACGGGTTATTTTTAACCAGGTACATTTCACCGATAGCCACGTCAAAATGGCCATTCAACCTCGACGGCGATCCGGCGGTGACGCCGCGCCGTCGTCGTCATCGTCGCTGATGCGCACGTTGCCGTCGGACTATTCGCTGAGCTTCGTTGACCGCATCGGCAGCCGCTACGCGTTGGACGAGCCGCTGCCGTCGATGTTCCGCGCGACGTCGAGCGCCGCCGACGTATCGTATCGGCGTTCGTTCGACGGTAGCGTCCGACGCTTCGCCGAAGCCGCCAAACGGCTCTCCGACCGGCTCGGCGTCGTTTGACGTCGGCGTCGCGTTCACCGTCGTCGTTCCAACTTTTCGCTCAGCGCGCGACGCTAAATTTACGGGCCGTTTATTATATATTTTTTGTTGCGATGATTATCGCGTAGTAGGCGTGGCTTTATTGTCTAAGGGCGGAGCTAATTCAAGAGGCGGGGCTTCGACCGATCAGCTTTTTGATGTCGTCGATTACGATGACGCTTGTTCTACAGTATATAATACTTTTATGTTTTAAACTTATAAAGTCGAAAAGTTTGTAAAGTTGTAATAATATAAAAGTTTTTTAAATTGTTTAAATTAAAAATTTTTGCATAATCGTGATATATTAATGTTTAAAGTGTCCGGTCGCACCCCACCGCTGTCAACGCTTTAATAATAAACGTTAACGTTGATCGGATAGAACTGGTCGGCGATCTAAGGCGGCGTACACGAAATAATGGCGATTCATTGCGAACTGACTGTCTATGCTTTTACGCGTTTATATAGTTTTTGGGAAAGTCAGTCCTGGCGGTTGGCACCTTAGGTGGGCAGCACCAAAATTCTAGGGGTGCAAGATTTGTCAGAGGTCAAAAATGGTCTTAAAAATGGTGGTATGGCGGAAAAACACAATTTTTCAATTTTTTCTCATCAAGGACTATCCATTCTGGGAGGTATTCGGATTTCTGGGGGGCGCATTGCATACCCCCACGCCCACGTGTGGTTGGTACGTGCCCTATTGGCTTGTTAATATGTTGATGTATGCAAATGAGACACGCGCCATGCCGATTGATCAGTTCAAACGCGTTGATACGCAAATTTGAACGAACCGATTTCCGGATGAAAGTCGTCTGAAAGTAAATATGAAATTGTATAGAGTATATGTAATTTCATGAGCGTATATACGTTACGGGTGCAGGCAATGACGGTTTAAATAAGACGAGCGGTAGATGATGCGATCGATATAATTATCGGTCTTTGCTATCAGTCTTTATCTATTCGGACGAACACATCAATGTTCTACGGTAATACTTTTTGTTTAACGTTGTAAAGTTGTTCTCGGTTTAACGTTGTAAAGTTGTTCTCGGGAGCATACATGATCTTGGGGGGTTTAACCCCCGCAGAATCATTTTTCACCCCCTCCCGCAAAAATTTTCACCCCTCCCCCCAAATTGTCGATTTTTCAAAAGTTTCCTAAACTTACCTGAAAATTGGTAGAAAAAGTGTCCTTTTAAGGGTTTTTTGCTATCTATTTGCTCAAAATCGCCAAATTTTCGGCGCTTCGCGCCATATATTCATGTTTTTAAGCGATATATTGGTCAATTTATTCGACTTTTTTCGAAATTTTTTTCATGATTTTATGCTCTAGAAGGATAGAGTATCGTCAGAAACGCCAAAAAACGATGTTTTTTAACGCGTACCGGCCATTTTTGGGCCCAAAAAAAGCCACTTTAGATTTCACCCCCCCCAGAATTTCCATACTGTGCATGTATGCTCAGGAGTCTTCATTTTCTTTTTTCGGTGTGGGGAGTCTGCCGACGATCAATCGCAAAATTGACGGCGTACCGTAGAATAGGATTTTTACATATTTACCGTAGTGTTGTTTACACTATGCAAAAGTTTTTCATCATTCAACGCGCCTACTGCGTCCTGATTCGTCGACTGCATTTTTTTGTTCATTCCGTATCGCCTATTGGTTGCTATTATAAAATAATAAGAATTTTATTGCTTAGCCTCGTTTACGCATTTGTTTTTGTTGTTTTCTCGCACACGCGCGGTATGTTAACCAATCGTATTCGTTCTATTGATCGTATTACGCGCGCTATGTCCAAAAGCGTCGATTAGTACAAAAAACTTCGTAATATATTCCTAATATCTTTCAACTTGGCGATTTTTTGGGATTAATTGACTTTACACTCTTTTCGACGAAGCTGTCGAGTCAATTTTTCCTAATGTAACAACCACTTTGAGCTTAAAGTTCGATTACGTTCCGCCTATGTTTACTGTATGGATGAACGATTCATTGCGCGGACGTTACTCCGCTTAATACGCATTTAGTGTAAACCTAAATTCGCTATTCGTTCTATTGTTGTATTAGTGTAAAGTAACAATAATTAACGCGCTTCCACTATTAATTTATTTGCGACGTCGCCCTGCGTTTGCCCTTTTTTCTCGATCAAAATGAAAAAATTATTCGCGGTTGCTCAAAATTAAGTGCATATATGTATTTGTCGTTGCTTTTTTTGTTGTTGCGTAAAGTCGACCGATTTCTCGAAACTGCCTCGTCTACGGCGTGCCTATTCTTTCGAATCATTCTATTGTTTAAGTTTTGTTAGGCTGCCTTAAATTTTTAGTGTACTTTAAAAATAAATGCGGCCAGATTGAAGTAGGTCATTATTTACTTACTTATTATTTATTATTTAAGTTATTATTTACTTATTTAATCAGTTACCCTGCAATAGAGTACGATAAATTAAATACAACTGACTTCTAAATGTTTATGACCTGGTTTATATCTGAAGAGAGTGTATTTTTGGCCTATTGGCAGTCACATAAAATAATAATGCTTTAAGAATTGTACCTACGGGTTTGAATAAAGCATTATTTTATGTGACTGTCAATAGGCCAAAAAATACACTTTCTTAAAATTCAATACAACTATGAAACGAGAGCTCGGCGTAAAGCGTTTTTGCGCGTTTGCTGAACAGTAAGAACGACAGTTTGCGATCGTTTTCAGCCAAAGAGGCTGAATTATTTTTCTAATCATGAAAATGACGCGACATTTATAGTCTGTTTCACACAACTGTCGGCCATAAATGTTAAAACTATCTCCGACAATAAGCTGACAGATTGCGATTATAGCATTGATCTGTTTATCGCAACCATAGGTGTGGCGGCACTAAAGATCTACGTGGGGGTGCAAGATTTTTTCAAGGGTCGAAAAATGGCCCCTAAAATGGTGGTATGGCGAAAAATACCATTTTTGAACGTTTCTCATCGAGCACTATCCATTGGCATCAAAAAATTGCGAGAAAAAAAACAAAAAAATCAAAAATTGAATTTTGAGGGTTGCATACCCCTGACGCCCAGGTCTGATCGTACTCTCGGCTTACTGTCGATGGAAATTCTTAGAATTTATGTACGAATATATGTGAAACAGACTATAAGTACTGAAGGTTCGCACCTTCTATACGGAACCTTTGTCTCGTTTCCACTTATCCGAGTTTTTCCAGCAATTTTTTGATACTATATACAGTAATTCTATTTTTCTTTATTTACTGTAGGTCGATGAGAGACCATTGTAGCAATGCAACGAGGGGGCGCTTTTCAATAAAAGATTTTATGTCAAAATTTATTCTCGTCTTCTAGCAGATAATACAACTCGCTGGTGAAAATCGCGCAGTACGCTTTTCTTACATGTATCAGCCTACATCATAGGTAGCGCGTTAGCGCGTACCTATAATATACTTGGGTACCCCCAACACCTGGGCACCCCCTACAGCTATAACGGGACACTTCTGGAAGGTGCGGTTTTTTTAAAAGAAAGATAATAAAAAAATTCGCTGCCCGTGTTTTTTTGTTTTTCTTGAAACTCAAAAATTGACTGTGTAAAGAAGGTGTAAAGTTTTTGTGTAACGTTATAACATAGGACAAATTTTGGGACCTTTTTACTGCGGCATGTGGACAACTGAGTATTGATGACTCGAAGGATTGAACAGAATAGGATAATAGAGGGATGAATTCTACAGATGACACTTTTTTTGTTTTTTGAAATTCGCATTATTTATCGAACGGCAGTGTAAAGAGTGCGAAAATCTGGGGGTGAAAAAGCACTTTTTGGTCGAGTTTTCAACCTTCCTATGTCCGATACTAACTCCGGTTATGAGGTTTTTAAAATGTTTTCTGACAGAAATGTAGAGCGGATCAAGGGCTACATTCTGCATATAAGCAAAGTCTTCTATGCTCTATGGTGAGTTAGATCCTGGGGTTTAAAGTTTACACTCTAGTGGATGGTGTAAAAAAACGGATTTTAACTAAGATTTCTCTGCCAAATTTTTCCGCTTATGAGTCAGTGCAAATCGAAGACAGCATTAATAAAGTGCCTCACAGGGGCTAAACATCGCAGCAAACCGCATTTAAAAAACGCAATATTGAGTTATTTATGGGGGTGTAAAGTTCGAAATCAGAGGTAAAAAATGGGCTAAAAACACGTTTTTTCCGAAGTTTGATTGATAAATCATGCCAAATAATTTTTGCAACAGAATTTTGGCACACAGGAATGTACTACGATTTAAAAGCTACAAATTGTACCAAACCGAATTTCTTTAAACTCAATGGGGAGTTCGGTACGGAATTTTAAAGTTTACAGTGTTCTAAATGATGGAAAATACGTTTTTGTTGCGTTTTTTGTTCGCCACTTTCTCCGTCCAGAAGTCGGGATAAGTCTAATAGAATAAAAATAAAGTGCTTTATATCGGGTGCATGTCAAAGCAAATTGTCTATACATTAATATTTAGCGAGTGTAAAGTCAAAAATTTGGAGTTTTAAATGCGTTTCTGTCTTGTTTTTTCTGCCTGCTTCTCCGGTTACGAGTCAGGGACACGTTTATCAAGTCTAGAAATGGACCAGGAATCAAATTTGATATGCCAGTCTGGCGCATATGTTTACACTCTACGGTGTTGTAAAGTAGTTTACACCAATTGTTAGTTTGCCCATAGAACATTATGTAGACTTAATTTTTTCATAAATATTAATCGTAATATCGGAACAATATCAAAATTACGAATCTGACTAAAATCTTCTTTACACTAGGTGTTTACATGAAGTTTACACTACATATATATTTATCTTCGTTTTTGAGCATTCCTGAAACCTAATTTTTTCTTGGAGCCTAGAAGTTTTCAAAGGATCAAATGTGAGACGTCACGTAGGCGCGTTTGTTTACATCCAACAGTGATGTAAAGTAGTTTACATTCATTGTTTATATGTCCTCAGACCATTGTAGAGACATAATTTTTTCATGAATGTTGATCATAATATCCGAGTAATTTTTTACACTGCATGTTAGCCTTTGTTCTAGAGCATTGCAAAAATCGAAATTTTTTCCTGAGATATAAAAATTTACAGGGAATGAAATATATACGTCAATTGGGCGCGCTTGCTTACACTCAGCAGTATTGCAAAGTGGTTTAAACCTAATGTTTATTGTCTTTAAAACATTATGGAGACTCATTTTTCCATAAATGTTGAAAGAAATATCGGAGCAATATCAAAATTACGAATCCGACTAAAATATTCTTTACGCTATGTGTTTGTGTAAAGTTTACGTTACGTGTTAACCCTAATTCGATAGACTTGCAGAGACTTTGTAACTGAAGTCAAGAAATTTTCAAGGATTCATATGTGAGACATCAATTAAGTGAGTTTGTTTACCCTCAAAAGTAATCTAAAGTGATTTAAAAATTATGTTCAAGTGTCCTTAGATCATTGAAGAGATGTAATTTTGTCTTAAATGGGTTGCATTAAAGTTAAATCTTTCTTAGCCGTGTTTATAATATGTTTCACAAAATCTTGCACATGGAGAGCTATCGTTTAATTGATGTAAATTGCCTGCAAAAGTGGTTTAAAATGAACCAGCAATCACACTACTGTGCACAGAAGTCGACAAAGATATACAGCTTTATTGTAATCATGTACATTAATAAGCCGTAAACTGTTAGTATTCTCTACACCTAGTAGTTGTGTAAAGTTTGCACTATTCATTTGTTGTTAATATGTAGTCTATACTACAAATTTATTTTACTACCAAATCAAAGCGTTAGTGTTCCTTACATTTGATATTTGCGTGAAGTTTTTGAATTTTTGCCGAAAATCTTTGCCTTCTAATTTACCAACATCCCGCCTTTTCCATTTTCTTGAAGTTTAAAATCTTTTATAATTCTCTCATAATTTAATGGTAGGTTTTAACTTTAAGTTTCTCTTGGTTTACAACTCTCGCTTAGCAAGCTCATTTTTCAAAACTTTTTTCATAGTGATCAGATTAGTTGCGTTTAGTTTGGAATTGGTGGACGGTCGTTATTTTATTACTCGGCTTAAATAAACCAAGTGACTATCTTTTGATTATTTTCTTCATCGCAAATTCAAACACCCAATTTTCAATTTGAAAATTGACCCAATTTTCAATTTGAAAATTGATCCAATTTTCAATTTGAAAATTGAAAATTGGGTGTTTTCAATTTCAAAAGTCACAACACATTGTGCTTGTGTATTGATTGAGTGAGGATTTGCAATGTGAATTCGTTGGTTAAATTTTTGTGCTTGATTATAAGTGAACTGCACATTAAGAAGAAATAACTTAATGCAGTTTTAATTTGAAAATGGATGGTGTCAATAAGGTTGTCTTGTTTAAAAAGGATAATGCTGATGTTAAGAACAATATTGTTTTCCGCGTTCTTGGACTGTTGTCATTATTGTGGCATGTTACTGATTGTGTTTACTGACTGATGTACTGAAATCACGCTAATTAAAAGTAGTGTACTAGCAAAGAAAAATGCTCCGATGGAACAAAAAAGATGAATATACTTGGAATTGTGGATTATTATGGATGTAAAAGGAGGGGACTAGGAAAAATCTACCTAAAGTCGGAAAATCTGCTAAAAATCACACTTTCTCTAAGCAACGCAAAAAATCGATGTATATTCTGCGGCCTCTAAAAAAGTGTCTTTTTTAAATAATGTTCGAAGTTTCAGATAAGAGTGTATAAACGAAATCTATCAAGGTTACTTTTTTAAATTGCTGGCACCTGATTGATAGAAAACTAAGAGGTATTGTATTTAAAGTTGTTTTGTTTTATGAGCATTATAGCAAGCAAAGCAGGAGCCGATTGATTAGTGCACACAATCGTTTCGGGCATGCTAGTGTATCTACATTAAGTCTGTTTCAAGTCAACTTACGTGTTTCCTACTGTTTTTAACCAACCATGTCTTAAATTGTCTTCGATGTTTGCTATTTCATTCAATTGGCTTGGAAGACTGTTAGTTTACTTAATATCATTTCCCATAGCTACTGCATAGCTAACGTGCTGCTGTTTCAATCATTGTTATGGTTGAATATTTATTTTAATCTGTTGGCCGCAGAATATACATCGATTTTTTGCGTTGCTTAGAGAAAGTGTGATTTTTAGCAGATTTTCCGACTTTAGGTAGATTTTTCCTAGTCCCCTCCTTTTACATCCATAATAATCCACAATTCCAAGTATATTCATCTTTTTTGTTCCATCGGAGCATTTTTCTTTGCTAGTATGTACATATGTATATATATAACAAGAATAAAGAAATTCAAAAATCACTAAATATTGTGCATATACTTTATGCAGCGCGCCATCGCCGATAGACGCTTGCACTTATTCTGTCGAGCAACAGTATAACGTTTGTTGTGGCTCGCTCGAAATTTACTGAAAAAGCTCTCGAATAAATGGAAACAATAAAAAGTGAAAAAGTGGGAGCGACTTGGCCTTACGGCCAGGAGTTTGCAGAAACGTCAATTTAATTTCTTCCCGCATCGTTTCCTTTTAATCAATGAATTGAGTTTGGGCGATCTTGCCCCATCTAATATCCAAGGATTTAGGAGCTGACTAATCACAACTTAAACCACTAATTCGGCTTTCTAGTGTAATTACGAGAGTTACATGCATAGGCGAACCTGCCTTAGCAGTTCGCGATGGCCATAACATAGCTAATACTAGTAGCTATCTATGATAGTGCACTGTGGGTTGCCTTTGGTCTTCCCATTATTTCTCCAAATTTTCAATAATAAAACATTTAGATACTTGTCCGTAGCATAGAGTTATGTATGATAATAGTAATCGTTTCATGCATACCGCTTGAGCAATCGAGAATATTCGATCTGAGATAAAGGCTTATCAGTACTACGTTAATTTGATCTTTATGTTTGTTTTACTGTAATGGCCCTTTGAGGCCAGGGTATGTAACGTTGTGTTTGAGTTCGGCTTTTGGTTTTTCGTTGGCTGGTTATTCGACTGTACACTCTGTACATTATCATTTTTCTTTTGCGTATTTTGCTGTCCGCTGTAGGTCGTGATTTCTGCGTACGAATTGGTAACTGAGAAAACTCACACCAGTGGTTTTTGGTTATACCGAGGGTTAGGGTCGGCCATTATCCCTACGTCAAGGATTTCCACTCCAACTAGTGGACTGATAGGTAAATTTCAGTATGATAGTCTATTTTATTTGAAATCATAATTTATTTCTCAAGCCAAAAATTGATCAAAAATATTATCTAATTTTTAAGTGATGATTGATCAGCGTAGAGCTCGTTGTTGTTGCTTTCATTGTTCAGCGTGCTACACATTTTAGGAACCAAAAACATTTCTGATCAGGGACTGATTGAAAATAAGTTAAATAAACAACTTGAGCTTGAGATAGGTCAACTCGACCTCCTGCGGCAAATACCGCGACTAGGGATTTCATAGGTAGCCTTCAGGCCCGAGGGGCTGTAGCCGCCGAGATCACCCCGCCGAGAGCAGCTTTCGGCAATATCAGGGGCTGAGGGGATCGAAGCCGTAAGGTCTGTATAGGGTCCAAAGATCGGAAGGCCATTCAGAGCCGCAAGGACGGGGCTGCAGCACCAAGCGTAGACTAAGCAACCTACGCACCTGCGTGGCAACTGGTACGGAGGCCGAACTCGCCCGGCGCTACAGTCGGTTCATGTATGGAGCATAGGGCGGCTCTTGTATTTACAATATGGACGCTCCTCCTTTAGGCTGCTGAGTAGCTGCAGCCGAGAGCTGATCGACCATCGTGCGAAATATATTTTTGATCCAAAAATTCATCATGCTGGCACATCTAGAAGAATGTAACATTTTCGTCTCACCTTTGCCGTTTAGCATCGACCAAGCGATCGCGGCAGTGCGCCAAATTTAGGCAAGCGTCCGTGGTGTAGATTTTGGTGCATCGTGGGTAAAGTCATTGTTATTTTTCTATTTCCGCCGAAGTTTTATCAACAAAGGCAGCTCTCCACGCCTTTGCATTTTTCTATAAATACCGCCGACCCTCAGGTGACGACTCATCATTTTTCTCTTTGACGACGAAATTCCGTCATTTGAGTGTTTACCTACCTGTTTTTCTAACCACGCATTAACGTTTTTTGCGCGTGACAGGGCTTAGTCCTACCTGTTTTCGATCATTTGCACATCAGGTATATCTTACTTCACGTGCAGGAAGCACTATTTACGTGAAAAAAACCTGTTTTTCGATCGACAAGTAGCAAATTGAACATTTATTTTGGGGAAAGTGCTTCGTCGCATTACTGAAATTTTTTTTACCCTAGGTTGTCACATTTTTCGATTTTCATTTTTGATACCTAAAATTTGGCAGGTGCGGACACCGCCCGCTAAATTGAAAAAACCTTCTACGCCACCTACTTCAGCTCGCCGGATTTACCTGCCGCCACTGTTGACTCTAGCAGCACGCCAGTAATTTCTGCGAGAAATGACGCAATTATGAGGAGACGAACGACTTTGCTGCTGAATAATGATAAATTACCCACGCCACTACATGCCGCAAGTAATACACAGTCTGAGGATGAACTCATTCTTGCGTGCCGCTGCGATCTCGCATTAATCAAACTTCGTTAACTAGATCAGACCCTAATATTGGACACCCATATCAAATCATACAATGCATTTTCGATAATAATGCATCACCATTAGCATCGGCAATAATCCCGAAACCAGTTCGGAGCTGAAAATCCCCGAGCCCATTCTGACGAGAAAAATATTCGTAGTCGCAGCATGAATGCCGACGTGCTGAGAGCGTATTAATGCTAATGTGACTAATGATCCTTATTCTTGAAAGCGCCACAAGCCATTCATTTGCAATTCTCTGACCTCTCTAGCGCCGCACAGGCGATCAAGATAGTAAGGAAAATGCGAGATGAAATGGCGTAGAACTCGCAGTTTCGGAGCCAAGCACCATGCCATATAATCCCCAACCAGTTCTGGAATCGCATGTGGTGCAATAATGTATCTGAGCGCCAGTAAACCACTCAATCGGGACAGCGCAAATTTTTCTCTGAATTTAATGCGCGGTAGTGCGACCGCGCCATAGCAGCACGTGATAGGGCATCTGCATTGTCGTCCACTCGGCAACAGCAGCATCAACTTCACGTCTCACCTTTTGGAAACTGCTCCCAAAACATCATTCAAAAATCGTACGACCGCGCGCCTGGAGATTCTCTAATTTGTCACAGAATCCTGTAGATCAACGTCGGTTTGCAACCAGTGCAAACCTCGGGCTTTTTTCGAGAATATACCTACGATTTTGCAGCCGTCGGTACACTAATTTTGCAGACGCCTTTGCAAATCCGGACCACCTGCACCTCCATCGCGGCGCAAGAGCGGGCAGTTAGGCTAGCATCCGTCGATCCCTCTGGCGCGACCCGTGTGGCCGTCCGCATCAACGCCACAGGCTCCATGACAAGCCAGGTTGAGGATGAAACTTCATGTCGCATCCTTTCATGCATTCACGATCTGTACCTTTAGCACCACGTCGCGCTAGGCGCACCCCGCAGAGCGACGTTGCCAGCGCCGTCTTTGCCTGGACGACGCGACAAATGTGGCGAGGAAGCCACCTGCTCCAAGGACGGAGAAAGGCTAAGCGAAGCTAGTCCAACCTCATCCAACTAGCGACGGATCAGCATTGGCACTCACTGGGCTTCCAAGCAGCCGAGAACCAGCAGATCGCACTCGAAACGCCGGCGGCGTCGACTTCCACCTGTGTGTCCAAGAGACAAAGTGGGTTTAGGCAAAGGCAAAAGGCAAAGATATTGGAGAAGGCACAGAAAATGACATCTTTACAATGGAAAAACCTACTCAACCGGAAATGGCGTAGCAATACCCATATTAAGTCAGAGAAAATTCCCGCGACCGGATAACAGAAGTCACCCGTATTTCAGACTGTTTAATGTCAATCTGGGCATTCGATACTCGGGAACGACATACCAGCAAATTATCTCATGCTATGCGCCTCAAAGTGGATGTCCTGAAGGAAGGGAAGGCATGTTCTTGGGGAAGCCTTGAGACTTACCTGCAGACCTGCAAGTGCTGATGAACGATTCAGTCGGTGGAGATCTAAACGGTCATGTAGGAAAAGCCAGAGAAGGCTACCAGCAAATCCATGGAGGTCACAGGCTATGCTACTCGTAGATGACAATGCGGGGCTTCGCATCTGGACTTTGCCGAAACTCACGATCTGGCGATTGCTAACACCTTTTTCAAGAAGCGACCATCTCACATCATCACATACTACAGTGGCAGCCCATTGCACCCAAACTGATTACTGGTTGATAAGGAGACAGACATCAAACCGGCGATAGATGCGAAAAGTTATACCATCAGGATAACATTTCACCTCAGCATCGCCTTGTCCTTTCTGATTTCCAATTAACCCGGCAACGTCTTAACATTCCAACAAAAACTGGAACCCACCAAATGGTGGAAACTGCCTGAGCAACCATGCTGACATGAAATCCGCGCCATCCACATTACGTGCCTCACTGGAGCAAACTTCATCCCTCAGACATCTGGGACACAGCAGCAGCACACATAAACACACATGTGCAAACAACCATCTTGGGAAGAACAAAGCCAGGCAAACGCTACATTGACAAACAAACCTGGTGGTGGAACGACAATGTGCAACAAACAATCAAGGCTAAGAAAACTAGCATTTCAAAGCATGGTTTCACTCGCGAAACGCTGATGATTTTCCAACAGTAGCAGAAGCCTGAAATCAGCAGCTAAGCGAGCAGTTGCCAAGAAAAGCCAAAAATGCACAACCTACGGCAAAAACTTATACAATCAATTGGAAACACCTGGAAAGCGCAAAACAAGATCTCCACAAGTTTCCAGCCGCCTCCACCATCACTCCACCTGACATTCACAATGCTACAACATCAAAGACAACCCCATCAACTATTAAGAAATCCAACAGACATAATTATCGCTGGAAAGATTATTTTGATCTATATGTACAAGGAATATCAGCACTCTTCTTTAGGCCAACATCTGAAGTATATGGACCAGTGCTCTCAATAACACCAAAGTCACAGACGCGATCTCAAAAAACAAAAAACGGCAAAGCCACTGGCCCAGACGATATACCAGCTGAAGTGTGAAGTTAATACACAACAAGGTGCAGAATTCCTCAGCCAAACTATTCAACAAAGATCATCAAGAAAATTCTACAAAGGCCAACAGCATGGCAGACAAGCGTCACTGTTCCCATATGGAAAGGAAAGGGGGACGTCAGTGAATGCTCAAAACTAAGACACCCATCCCATGCCTGCTGTGCCACACTATGAAAGGATGCAACCAAGGTAATAATAAAATCTATCCGAAGCATTGTCATTATCACAACTAACCAAAGTGGCTTTGTAAAAGGATGCAGTACAAATAGATTTAACCAGAAAGCATCGTTATTGATGGAAAGGTACCCAGAAAAAGCAAAGAAGCATTCACATAGCATTCCTTGATCTCGAAAAGGCCTTCGACAGAGTTCCCCATGCTCTATATGGCACTCTCTTCGCCTGCATGGTGTACCAGAAACATACATAAGTTTAATTCAGCTGTTTTCACATGAATAAGCTCAGTCCGATGCTGTTGGAACTTCGAACCCATTCACACATTCCTATGTAGGTGTGCACCAGGGTTCAGCTTCTTTGTCATTACTGTTCATCCTTGCATGGATACAGTGACAGCAGACTTACAGAAACCGCACCCATGGACACTAATATGCCGACTACATTGTTCTGGCTCGACGAATCTCAACAGGGTCTCACAGCAAACGCAAAGGTGGAAAACTCGTCTGAGAACTTTAGATTAAGGCCTAATATCAAAAAGACGAATATTCCTTAATGTGGAACCCAAACCAATCGTTCAATCAAAATTGATAACCAATTACTAAACAGCATACTCATGCTCAAAATATCTCGGACTACAACTTTCCTGGGACTGCTACACATACTACATGATTCAAGGTCGAGAATCAATGCAAGTTCTACTGAAGCGATGCCAAGTCAGTGAGCTCAGTGCGATCGCAAAAATCCTTACATATTTGAAAGCAAAGTGTACAAAATGGTAGTCAGACCAGGCCACCAGTGATCCAATGCTGTCATTGCACAAAACATTGATAAACTCCCACATGCAATGGAGATGAAATAAAGCCAGTGTCACCATTCTCACCAGACTAGACCACATAAACAGATGTCCCATCAACTCGGAGGGCTCCAATACCAGAGAAACAGAAACACGAAGTTTGATGGTGGCTATAACATCACGCAGCAATGATCAATCAATTGCAAAAGACGGCGTTAAGACGGCCTCCTGTTGGCAGACAACCACGTGGACGACCAAAGAAAACGATGGCTCGACCCCGTTCAAATGAGGACATGCGGAATGAACAAGCACCGCCAAGACGTTACTGATCAAGATGGAGATCAAATGCAAACTAAGCGGACCCTGCCCATAAGTGGATAAAAACGCTGAGAAGAAGAAGAGGTATTGATTCTTGCAGATGTCGCCATCTCGGCCTTTGCCAAATTTAAATTGTAATGCGCTTTCTTTTGTAAATTTGTAATCCCCATTGCAAACCCAGCAACTGAATCCACCAATGTTGCATTTTTCCACCTCTACAAGGAAATCTTACCAAATAATTATGTACCTGACCCATAAATGTAGAAATACCACCTAATAATCTTATTCTACATTTCTTTAATATCGAAATGCAAACCTGTTGAGATAAATCTATCCTGGTATTAATAATGAATCTGCACATCTGCAAAACGAACTGCTCTATTCAATCGTCATGAGTGAAAAAGACAACTTGACGACAGCTCATCTAGCAGCTATGATCGCCCGTAAGCAGTCGTCACTCTCGACGAAAAGTCGATTCCGCGCGCAGACGCACGCTTACCCGGCCATAGTTCAGGTTCTTTCATCTGAGTTTTCCGGCAGGTGACGCGTTTTGCCCCGATTCCCTGAATCGCGGACCATTTTTTAGCAGATGCAATTTGCAATTGCAAATAAAAATTTTTTTACTATATGATAAACGGATATAAAAGCATATTTTGCAGAATTTAACGCTTGCCAATACCTATGATAGTTTGATACAAGGTTGATTGTCTTAAAAATTCTGCACCGATTTTCGACCCTTATGTTTCATAAGCGATAATGATTTTGTTACCTGCTGATATAACAATCTTATTCGAAAATGAAGTGTGCCGCTAATAACTGAATTTTGTCCGAGGACACCGCGCGCTTCTTCAATCGTTTTTTGTCACACAAAAATGGTGCAGCCTAACGAATCGGTTAAAGCCTTATTATCTCTCGCCGAAGAGTTAATTAAACGATCCCTTATCTTGAAGTTGACTCGCCACATTTTAATAATGAATGCGACATCAACTAAAACAAGGTTTATTACCACATATTTTGAAAGAGGCATATCACAAAAACCAAGTATGATTGGTTAGCTGAATTTTGACACACGTGTCATTTATCTAGGTTGAATAAAGAATTTGAGGATAAAAAGGCAGTAACGCCTTATCGACGTAACAGCTGTTTCCCGTGAGTAGGCAGTCGTGGCATCTAAAGATACTCCTCGCGCATCAACCAAAATGATTCAAACGTTCACGCCAGAACATTTACTCCATCAACAAGTGTGCCGAGAAACCAGGAAAATTCTTTCTCAGAATATTGTACCTTTTGCAAGCGCATAGGTCAAGACAAGGGAGAATGTTTCACGCGTCAAAGGTAAGAAACGTCTAATAACGCTAATTATAAATAACCAAGCTAATCGGAATACCAATTCTATGGCTCGCAATCGCAGCCAACGCGTTTTTTCGCGACAAAAACTGCTCGCCATCAATGCTCGAATTTCGGCAAAATAGGCAGTGATCTCAATCACGACATCGCAACTCTAGTCAACATCGCCTCATCTAACTATGCGAATAATGATAATCGCTTTGAATCAAAGCAATCACGATCGAATTCTTTGGCAAAATCGTAATGATTATTACCAAAATTTGCATGAATAAAAATTGGCGTTACGACAATCGTTTTGCCAATCAACCGCGCCAAAATACACCTTTTAGCATTTCCAAATGAACAGCGTGGAACATACTATAACTCGAATTATCTAATGACAATAATTTTAATCGTCCATATGTCACATATAATGGTTGATAACTAACTCCGCTATTAAAGGTATTCTACTGCAGCCAACCCTTACATCTTCATGATGTGAACACGTTACTGCTAAAGGGCCAGAATCTAGCTGTTTCAATTTAGACAGGCGTTGCAAGAATTTCTTTAGCATACAAACGCTTCAACGCTGTCTTGCAACTTACTTAAAAAATCAATCTACCTCCGCCTAAGACCTAGATCCTAATATTCCTATCGTAAGCCATGCTGGGACAAATACCCACCATTCTCAAGTAAAGTTGGCGGGCGTTGACGAGCCTGCTCTCATAGATACGTACCTACAGGCCGCCTGTCATGATGACCATATCAGAATTTTACGCCTTGGTTTTGATTTACCACCTAAACAGGTTTCACAAGTTGTACATGGTGTAGCGAAATCACCGCAGTCGCCCGTTATAAAGTAAATATGACTTTAACAACGCGAACAATCTATTTTTATCTGCAGCTATAATTGATCATTTGTCGGAAGACATGCTTCATGGATATGATTTTGCGCGAATCCCGCACTCATGTGGGTCAATCCGTCGGAGCGTTGTGCTTTTCATAAACGGCACAAAGGTTAATTTACTTTCATCTCACGAAAAATTGTAATTTCGCGCCGAACCCAACTAACCACTGGTGTTGTGTGTGTGCATGTTTCGCTACTCCGAGCTCATATACAACCTAGGCATGAATTAATTCATATCATATTACATGTCGCGGTTTTGCAATTTTGACTTCATTATTCGAATCAAACTCGATTTTATGAAAAACTTCAATTTTTGTTGTTCGTCTAGTCGATGCTTTCCACAACCTTAATACTTTGCCTTAAAGAAAATATTCCAAAGCGCCAATTCGCATTGACTCTGGTGAAATAATAGAGCCTTTTCTAACCACTGATGCCAGTAAAGCTAAATACATGTTTCATCTTTGGATGATAGGACACAGAATCTTCTTACTAATAAATAAAAGCTTTAAACGGTCTACAATCGCTAATTCTAGACAGCAGCAACAAATTCGCGAATTGGTTCAAAAATATGACCTAATTTTTGTATTTTAAACGAACTTCGGTCAGACCCTTGATGAAACATCATAGTTGACATAATAGGATAATCCCACCGATAGCAGCACCATTAAAGACATCTGTAAGGAATTTATGTAGAAATGGCAACGTAAATGTTTGCGGATAACGAGTTCATTCACAACTAGCCCATGGCAAGCTTCACGTTTCTTCATAGGAAAAAAGGACGTCCTCCTTTAGGCCAGAAGACACGATTATCAACGGTTAAATGACATTACTAAAACGCAAGTTTGTCCTCTTCTGCAATTAGATGATTATTTTGGATAACTAGGCAATGCCACGTATTTAGCAATAATCGCATTTAAATCTGGATACTGGCAAATTCCACTCGATAATAAATCTCGCGTTACTGTATAATTTATATGTCCTGTTGGTCATTACAAATTTGAAGTTTTACCTTTTGGCTTAAAAAATACCTGCAGATTTTCAAAGACTAATGGAGCTTCAGTGCCTGCAGGTCTCAAATTGGAAATCTTTTGTCTCGTTTACATCGATGACATAATTATTTTTGCACGTACTTGGAAGAACATTTAAAAAGGATCTTGAAAACTGTCTTTATTGCTCTTAAAAAAGGCAAGTCTCGCGTGTAAAGCCCGATAAATGCCATTCAAGGATGCAGAGGTAAAATTTCTTGGCCACAGCATAAGTGCAATGGGCATCGCTCCTGATATGTCCAAAGTCGCAGATCAATCGTTTCCGCAATGCTGAACCGTTGAATCCCGTAGAAATTCTCGGCTTAACTAATGGTTTTAAGAAATTCGTTAAAGATCTTGCTAAAATCGCTAAACCATTATTCCATCTTCGTAAAGATGTCGAATTTTACAGCGTATTGAACACCAAACGAAGTGATTTTGAAGAAAGCATTTTGATCCCCACCTATTTTACAATTACCGAAATTGGATGATGAGCACCAGTTTATTTTTTAACAACTGATGCAAGTAACTATGTTAGGTGCATATTTTGATACAAAGCATTTACCAATCCAAAATTTGCAGCTTTATTCTTAGCTACGCTAGTCGCGTGCTAAATTCTGCTGAATGTAATTATGCTACTTCAAGAAAACAGCTTAGCGGTAAAGGTCACATCAAGCATTATCGACATTATCTTTACGGTAAAAATTCATTGTCAAAACTGATCATCAAGTACACAATCTGTTTAGTAAACGAAAGACCCATCGAGTTTACGCTCGCTAGTCTCAAATTACAGGAATATCGTAATATGAGATCGTTTATGTCTGCGCATATAACGTATTTAATCTTCTTTCACGACATCCTAAATATATCTAAGTAGAACGCAAATATAAAAATACATGCGCATCAGCTTCAACATCTTCATGCAAATTTAGAATCAAGATTCGAGTCGATACGAATCGGTTCCATTCGACTGATCGTACATAATGCGCTTCATCAGACCAATTAATCATCCAAACTCACGTATTAATAAATCCTACTCGCGAAACCATCCACCACCCCAAACCACCTACATTTTGCAAACGCTTATTACTTACCGAT